>JAODAL010003313.1:0-176300 GCA_025379985.1 Phyllomedusa bahiana
ATCTATCTATCATCTATCTATCTATCTATCTATCTATTCAATATCTATCTATCTTTTATCTATCTATTCTCCTATCTACTATCTAATCTATCTATCTAATCCTCTCTATCTAATCTATCCCATATCTATCTATCTCATATCTATCTATCTATCTATCTATCCATATCTATCTATCTATCTAATCTATCTATTTTATCTCTTTTCTCTTCTATTTTCTATTTTATCATCCTATCTATCTATCTATACTTCTATCTATCATCTATCTATCTATTTTATCTATCTATCTATCTATCTAATCTTTTCTCTCTCTTCATCTATACTATCTATCAATATCTATCTATCTATCTATCTATCCCATATCTATCTATCTATTCTATCTATCTATTACTCTTCTATTCTATCTATCTATCTATCTCCCCCTATCTATCTATCTACTATCTATCTATCTATCTATTCTATCTTTTCTATCCTATCTATCTAACGATCTATCTATCTCTCTCCTATCTATCTATCTATTCTATATATCTTATCTATCTATCTCATATCTATCTATTCTATCTATCTATCCCTATTCCCATATCTATCTATCTATCTAATCTATCTTATTATCTATCTATCTATCTATTATCTTCTCATATCTATCTATTCTATCTATCTCATATCTATCTATTATATCTATCTATCTATCTATCTATCATCTCTATCTATCTATCCATCTAATTCTATATAATCATCTCATTATCTATCAATCTATCTATCTTTCTCCTATCTATCTATTATTTATAAATCTATCTATGCTTTTATCTATCCTCTATATTATCTATCTCATATGTATCTATCTATCTCATATTCTATTATCTTCATATCTATCTACCTGAATCTATCTATTCTACTATCTATCTATCTCCAATCTTTTTATCATTATCTATCTATCTCCTAAGCTTTATTTATACTCTATCTATCTATCTATCTCTCTATCTATCTATCTATCTTATCTATCTATCTATCTATCTATCTAATCTATATATCTCCTTTTCATATCTATTATCTCGTATTATCTCTATCCATATCTATCTATCATTTATCTATCTATCTACTATCTAGATATTATCTATCTCTCTAATCTATTATCAATCTATCTTCTTCTATTCATAGTGAACTTAGTGATGGCAAGAGGACTTGTTTGGTGACACCAATGCTCTGACTCACCATGAGTGTTAGGCCGTGTTCACACGGCTTATTCCCGACGGATTTGTGCGCCGTATTGAGCGCATAAATCCGCCGTGAATAAGGGGCGGGACGGGGGCGGGGCCGAGAGCGCGGCTGGCGGGCGACGCTCCCCGAACCCATAGACAATGCATTGTTTACGGCGGTCCGCGCCGTAATAATGGTTTTTTTTGCATGTCATCTTTCTCCCCAGCGGCGGATTCGCCGAGCGGGGAGGAGCGCACGGGTTTTCCCTGTTTCTCAATGAGAGCAGTGGTTTACCGTAATTGCGTGCCGCGGATTTGCGCCGTACTGAACGCAAAATCCTGACACGCGCAGTACGCCGCCAATACGCGGCAGATATAAGCCGTGGTGAACGAGGCCTTAGAGTCTATAAAAAGGGCTCAGAGCTCAGGTTTCGGCGCTAAGCTGGGGGAGTTTGGACAGCCAACGAGCTGCTAGTAGAGAGTGCTGTTGGACATGAAAGTGTTTTACCTGTAATTCAGTTTAAAGAAAGAATGAACTGACCCTTTAAGACAGGAGTGAAGTCGGTCAGGTTGGCTCCTGACAGCATGATGGATCGCTGTGTGGACACTGTGCAGAGGGGAGCCTGTATCATCTGTACACCGGGAGGCTCTGAGCCCTTTATTACACCAAATCAATTACTGAGACAAAAAACTTTCTTAATAAAATGTAATGTTTACTCCTTATCAATCTTAAATCACCAATGACTCAGATGCTCATATATTCCACAACAAAATTAGCATGTTAAAGCCATAAAATAATTCCAGATCCTCCACATAATCAGCTCCAGAGGATAACACAAAAACCAATTTCTGTAAAAACAACAGCGATTATGCCGCATTACAATGTACGTCAGGGACGGAGTCTTAGGAGCATAGATATAATTTATAGACTGGCATGGCGGCATGTAACAGCAGTTGGTACAAGTCTGATGTGCCAAACATTAGCAAGGTAATTGGGTATTGGCTCTTTAAATCTGAGAGAGCCGGCACGCACTCCCTAGGGAAGGTGTGCACTCGCGCTGGTCACAGCTGGTAGATGGGAGCAGGACAGCACTGCTTAGAGGTGAGTAGATGCATGCAGGGGGGTACCGGCAGGCAGCGCCAACACGCGCATGCCTTTGGTCTTGAGTGGGGACCGCACCGTGCACCAAGTAATTACCTGAATTTGCTGTATGGCTGTAAGATAAAGTGTAATGCACACACTAATCTCACCCTCAACAGACAAGTCCCTTAATTTGCCTTAAGAGGAGTAACTGCCCGAAAAGAGTGACCCCACCAGACTACCTCCAGGATAGTCCTCAACCAGCTCTCCTTACCATGTTGGTCTAAATGGGAGTCAGCACAAAAATTACTCAGACTCTTCAGTGGGTTTTCAAGCCTGTGTAGTCATTGGTACAAAAAGTCAGGGGTCCGGTCCGAAGTAACAAAATCCCGTTACAGAAAAAGGATCCGGGGAAAGGTTGGAGAGCACACCCTTCAACGGTTTTATTAACTACAGTGGTGTAATATGGTCCGTGGCAAGGGGGAGGAGGCGGGGTGGGGAGGGTAACCTGTGGAACACCTCCTCATTGTGCTGTGCCTGCTAGACTGAATGTAGTGAGGACTCGATGACCCTTCAACAGCTATGCCCTCCACCCCCCTGACATTGGGGTAGCTCCCAAAAAAGGAATCTCACTGGTTGTGATTCAGCCTGAAAAAGTGAAATTTTAAAACCTGTTCCCCTGAAATTTTTGAGGAAATCCTGACTTGCTAATAATCTTTGGGGAAAAGCTTTATTTTTCATCTATATAATTTTTTCTTTTGTGTGGTGGTGTAGGCCCCTTGAGGCTTCAAAATACTTGCCCAACTTTTAAAAAGTGTGCTCAGGGGCCTAAAATGTGGGTTGTGAGTTTTTTGATGCCCCCCGATGTATTATAATAAAAAGTTTTTCCGGCCTGTTCACGTGGGAGTTTAAACCAAACCCCCTTCCTAAACTGAAAATTTTTGCTAATTTCTATCCTTTGACGTTTTTGAATTTAAATTTATCACAATTTTTGCATAAAAAAGGATCGGGGTTTTGTTATAACTTATTTTGGACTTTCAACCCTTCCTCAACCTATTTGCAGGATCCTCCCGCTCAACTCGGGAGGGTTGGCAAGTATGAGCTTTAGCGAGGAGGTGTCTTTTGGAGCTCGGTGAGCAGTTGTTGTTTGGATTCGTCTTGCTGGTTGGCTCGCTGCAGAGATGGGTGGAAGGGGTTTCTGAAGGGTCTAGATTATCAAAATGGAGGGAGATGCCTGTCGATAAGGGGTCGAAATTTAGATCCAAACTGGATAATATTGGTTGGTGGAGTTGGGGTGGATTCCAGCTGGGGTTCGGAGTTCCTGTGGGCAGGGTCCAAAGGAAGGGGTTCATAGGCCTCAGAAGGTGGGTGCCCATGGTCAGGTGTATTATGGCTGTAGCTAAGTCCAATGCCCAGGAAAAGTTATAGAGATCTTCATCAAATTGGGGCATTTCCATGGATCCCTCCTGCTGGTTTGGGATGTTTACACAGTGCAAAAAAGTTATATTTATTTTTTCTGTTTTCAGTAAAGTTTTTGTTGATTTTTTCTGTGTAAAAGTTTATGTGCAGATTATTAATAAAGAAGCCGCCTTGGTCTTGTTTAACTTATCCCTTTCCGTGTTTTATTGGGAGTGATGGGTCTGGACTTTCCCTTAGTCATGAGTGTAAGTGGTCTACAAGCAACAGGACATTATCTCACACCATTGAGGCGAACACAGGAACAGGAAGTATTGTCATGAGGATAAATACAGATGTAGCAAAATTCAATGTGACAGATAACGCCCCATGACACCAGAATGTTATTCCAACTATTTCACTGCTTTTCAATGGTGTTATTTTACTTATAAGAGCAGAGATCACAAAAAGCTGCAATATCATGGACAAACTGACCTTTGCTACATCCATAGATGAGAGCGTGGTCCAGCTAAACTTTTCTACATCCATGGATGTGAATGTGGTCAAATTGAATTGTGCTACATCCATAGATGTGAATGTGGTCAAACTGAACTTTTGCTACATCCATAGATGTGAATGTGGTCAAATTTAACTTTGCTACATCCATAGATGTGAATGTGGTCAAACTGAACTTTTCTACATCCATAGATGTGAATATGGTCAAATTTAACTTTGCTAAATCCATAGATGTGAATGTGTCAAACTGAACTTTGCTACATCCATATTTGTGATTGGGGTAAAACTGAATTTTGCTACATCCATAGATGTGAATGTGGTCAAACTGAACTTTGCTACATCCATAGATGTGAATGTGGTCAAACTGAACTTTGCTACATCCATAGATGTGAATGTGGTCAAACTGAATTTTGCTACATCCATAGATGTGAATGTGGTCAAACTGAACTTTGCTACATCCATAGATGTGAATGTGATCAAACTGAACTTTCCTACATCCATAGATGTGAATGTGGTCAAACTGAACTTTTGCTACATCCATAGATGTGAATGGGCAAATAAATTTGCTACTCCTGATGTGAATATGGTCAAATTTAACTTTGCTACATCCATAGATGTGAAACAATTTGCTTTTTTTATCAAAATTTTTGTCCGGCTTTTTTTTTTTTTACTGAAATGGGCCGTTGTGGTTCTCATTGGCCCTTGCATACTAAAAATTTTCCCATCCAGTCCTTTCTCCACATCATGGTCTTCTGGAGAATGTGTCACCTCCCTCCATATAGGGGCTCCTGCAGTGCATCGCTTCATCTGCAGCTCATTTTATGTGAATTCTGCTTGCTATATGGTTTCCATTAATAAATGATTTAGGGCCAAACATGCAAGCTAAATATTGATCTGTATAAGTGATGTGGTGTAGCCCGAAACAGATTTCATGCAAATATATGACACTCTCGAGGTAAAACTTAAAAAAAAATTTTATGTTGAAAAAGAAATTCCCCAAAAAAAAAAAGCAGAAATGGTCGGATAAAAAATGGAAATGCTCCTCGGGCTCTGCTTAATGTAAATTAAACATATTATGCAGATATCCACGCTGAATGTTTCCCCTTCACGCTGCAACACACTGTTAAGGCGGGGATGCGGCGCTCACATCCTGATTACTGCAACACTCGGGGTGACTGCGAGGCGCCGCAAACTCCATTCCAAGGATTTTTCTTTTGGCAGAATGAAGAAATTACATATAGTAATTCTGAATTATTACAACCCCCGAGAAGCCGCTACAGACAGAGCAATGTGGCGGGAGCACAACTATTTATTTAGCTCCGGAGCCGGCAAACCACGTTGTTATTGCTGATTGTAGCTTTAGATGGCAAAAATGTTTAGCGACCGGCGCAGAAGGAGGAGATCAGCGGCGCCCTCGCCTCCTGCCACAGCTTGCTTTTATTTTAGTTGTATTTTCACCTCTTTAAGGTTCTGTTCACATTAGTGTTTTGGCTTCTATTAATAACATAAGCAATAGTGTTCACCCAGATACAAGATGACAAAAATATTGCTGTAGACAAAAGGGGCCCTTGGTCATTTTGGATATGGGGAAAAAAACGAAAAAGGGGCTCAGTGGCCCCGGAAATGCGGGCAGGGGTGGAACATGTTGTACAGTGTAGAACAATGACTCACTGATGATGATTATTATTATTATTATTATTATTATTATTATTATTATTAGTGTTGTTGTTATTATTATTATAACAATATTGATACTTTTTTATACTGTACTGCTGCACTTTATTGTTGCCCCGGCCTTTTTCAGTTTGCCATACATTCCAATAGGTTTGGGGGTCGGGCTTTTGGGGGCCGCTAAAAAAATTTTTGGACTTAAGCCATTTGAAACCAGTTTCAGTTTTTGGGTCATTGTCCTTTTGGGAAAGCCCCATTTCGCCCAAACTTTTTAAAAATTTTCCCGGCTGCTGTCTTGAGATTTGCTTCATATTCCCAAAACTTCTTTCCTCATGATGCATGTGAAGTCACCAACCCCTCCGCCAAAACAACTCCAAACATGAGCGCCGCCCCCATGTTTCACTTTGGGGATGGTTTTTAGGTTCCAAGCTTCTCCCTTTTTTTCCCTCCAAAGTAAAAGGTCATTATCCCAAAACAGTTCAATTGTTAGTTTCGTATACCACGGACTGTCCCAGAAATGTAGGTTTTGTTCTGTGCATTTCAAACAGAATCTGGCTTTTTATTTCCTTTTGGAGTAATGGCTTTTCCTGGCGAGCGGCCCTTTTAGCCCTGTTTATACAACTCGTTTATGTGGATTATGACACAATTTCCAGCTTCACCCCATCTTTACAAGGTCTTTTTCTTTTGTTTTGGGGTTGATATGCACAGAAAAAGATGGCTTCGGGGGGGGGGATTAATAAAAAGTTTAAATTATTAAAGGTCAATATAGAGATCTCTCTCAAAATGTATTTTACCCCCGGACTTATTAAAAACAAGGGGGGGTCTCTTCGTCTTGAGGAAAGAAAAATACAAAATATAAAAGGATTCTTTTCTTTAGAGCATGGGCGGTTTTTTTTGCCAGAGGAAATGTCTGGGGGTTCACTAAAAGTTTGAAAGGGTCTGGGGTGCTTTCTAGATGTAATAATAAAACAGGTTTAGTGCCGGGGTTTCCCGGGGAAGAGTTGGGGGACATTTTAGATGTAATATAACAAATTTTAGTGACCAGGGTTTGGAGAAGGGGGTGGAGAATTTTAGATGTACTAATAAAAAAAAGTTTGTGACCCGGTTTGGGGGAAGGGGGTTTTGGTACATTTCTGATTAATAAATTAAAAAAGTTTAGTGACCAGGATTAGGGAAGGGGGCTGGATAAATTTCTGATGTAATAATATAAAAAGTTTTTGTGACCGGGGTTCTGGAGGGTCTGGATACATTTCTAGATGTAATAAAATAACGTTATATGACCGGATTCTGGAGAAGGGGGTTTGGGTACATTTTTAGATGTAAAAAAATTAACAATTATAGTGGGCGGATTTGGAAAGGGGCTGATCATTTTAATGTAAAATTAACAGGGTTTTAGTGACCAGGATTTGGAGAAGGGTTGGTACATTTTGAGTAAGAATATAACAAAGTTATAGTGACCGGGGGTTTGGAGAAGGGTCTGGTACATTTTTAGATGTAATATATAACAAATTTAGTGAGCAGGGGTTTGGAGAAAGGGGTCTTTTGGAAAAAAAAAATTTCTTGGGAAAAGGTTTAATTTTAAATTTAAAAAAAAATTTTAGTGACCGGGGTTCTGGGAAAAGGGGCTGGGTACATTTCTAGATGTAATAATATAAAAAGGGTTTTTGACCGGGATTCTGAGAGGGGTTGGGGAAAATTTCTGATGAAAAATTAACAAGTATAGTGACCGATTCTGGAGAAAGGGGCCCCGGAACATTTAGATGTAAAAAAATAACAAATTATATGACCGGATTCTGGGGAAGGGTCTGGGGTCTTTCTAGATGAATAATTAAAATAATTTTTTTCCCCAAAAAGAGGACAAATTTCTTTCCTAATGGGGTTTTTTTGCTTCCCCTGGGTCAAACATTTAGACAAAGCTGAACTGGATGGCGTCTTGTCTTTTTTTGGCCTTACAAAGATATGTAACTAGTCGGGCCAAAGCCCATTCTCTTGAGACACAGAACCCGTTTTCCCTTTGAGCGAAAGATGGCCGGACTTCCCCTCTTGTTTGCACTTTGTTAATTTTTGTACGTAACGAGGCCCTTTGGATCTGGAAATTTGGATGATCCAGACTTGTGCAAGTCACATTTCTTTGATTTTCTTGGCGGGATTTTTTTTTAGACTTTCCAGGGGTTTCCCAGAGAAGCAGTGTGTTTTGGTGTGCTTTTAAAAAATCCCCAGCTGTGTCTCTAATTTAACCAGTGTTCCCCAATAAATCTATCAGAATTTTTCCAAAGCGACCTCTTCATATGGGCGGTCCCAGATTGTGTAAAGGCGGAGTCATCCAGTTATGGAAATTTTTGATTTTTAAAAAAAAGTAATAAAATGCCTTAAAAATTTCCCCTCATTATTCTGTTTGGGAAATGGAAATTTTTTGGTTCCTAATTGACCAAAAAAGGGGGAAGGTTTATTGTGTTTTCATGTCGAGGAAAAACCTGCAGGGGGGGCTTTATATAGAGGGGGGGAAAACCTGCAGATGGGCTTTATATAGAGGGGAGGAGAAACCTGCAATGGGGGGCTTTATATAGGGGGAGAAACCTGCAGATGGAGGTTTATATAGAGGGGGAAATGTAGAGGGGGCTTTATATGAGGGAGGGAGAAAATGTAGAGGGGGCTTTATATAGAGGGAGGGAAAAACCTGCAGTGGGGTTTATATAGAGGGAGGGAGAAACCTTGATGGGGCTTTTATAGGGGGAGGGGGAAACCTGAGATGGGGTTTTTTGAGGGGGGAGAAACCCTGCAGATGGGTTTTTATTAGAGGGGAGGGGGGGAAACCCTGCAGATGGGGTTTATATAGGGGGGGGAAACTTCTTTTTAACTGTACATAAAGTGTGGAATTGCTTCCAGAAAGTTCTCTCATATATCGTATCCTGATGCCAGACATTCAGCTCGGTGCAGTGCACGGGATCTTCCTGTTATTGATATAGCGATATATTCAGAGTGACTCCTTCCATTCTGCACATCTTATATGCATGTTGTAGAAATTGTAAACCCGCTCTTGTTTAGCTGTGGTCATAGTTTATGGTTTATTTGCTTTCTCCCTAGAATTGGGAACTTTTTCTAAATCTGTGTTTTCTTTCTTTCTCTAGACAATGCTCGGCTATCGGCTCAATAGATAATTCATAGTATAACAAACACGAACCGTCTGTTCAGCTACAGAAAAGAACACTCACATTTTCTATTGACTGGTGTTACTGCATTTTAGGGATGAGAACAAATCTACCATTTTTGGGGTATAAAAACTGCACCCCTGCTACAGCCTGTACAAGGGGTGCTCCCATAGTGCACTATGGTGTGTTGCTAGGAGTAACTAGAATTCATAGGGCCCTGCAGCAAAATGAGAAGGGGCCCAATCCATAATGACAATGAAGTAAAACAGCAGAAATAATAATAATAATAATCATAATAATCATAATAATGATAATAAATACATGCAAGGTATTGTTGTTTTGTTGTATTGTTGTTTGGATCTTCTTCCTGGAGTCGCTCCGGTCTCCTGTTTCTTTCTAGTGGAATTAACCTTTATGTTCCATTATTCATTGTATGAATTATGTCGCCATCAGTGATCCTCATTTTATCCTCAAGTGCTTTCAGGATCATGTCTGGTGCCGAGACGTGACGAGCTGAACTAAGTGGACGGGTGAAATGACTGGAGATCATAGGTATTGTTTTCTGTGTTCATTGAATAATTGTAAATATTACCAAAATGTATCTGCTGAATCCATATAAAGGGGGTGTCCAACCCTATGAGCCCATATAATGGTGTAACAAACAGGAAGTCATTCTTATCGTACCAATCACCTGAGGCTCCTGCACCAATGCCTGACCTTTCCCCCACTGCTCCTTGTTATTCCTGCTCCAGCGATGATGTGAACTCAACATGTGACCATTGCAGCCATCATTGCCCACAGTAGTTACCCCAGCGGTGGTGCAACGTCACCACTATGGGACGCATCACCACTATGGGACACTTTACCCCAGAGATTACATTACACATTGTACTTCAGATATTACATTACACCATACCCCAGAGATTACATTACACATTGTACCCCAGAGATTACATTACACCATACCCCAGATTACATTACACCATACCCCAGAGATTACATTACACCATACCCCAGAGAGTACATTACACACTGTACCCCAGAGATGACAATGCTCACTGTACCCCAGATTACATTACACCACACCCCAGGGATTACATTACACTGTACCCCAGAGATTATTACTTTACACATTGTACTCCAGAGATAACATTACTCACCATACCCCAGAGATTAGTTTACACACTGTACCACAGAGATTACATTACATTACTCACTGTACCCCAGAGATTACATTACACATTGTACCCCACAGATTACATTACACACTGTACCCCAGAGATTAAATTACAAACTATACCCCAAAGACTAACTACATTACACAAGGTACCCCAAAAATTGTGTGTGTAAATATACATTTATTGAAGACAGACACAGGGTGAGCTCACATGATGGTTTTTCGGCACCGACAGTGTTGTTTGCTTGTTGGAATTTCGGTACTTGCAAATGCAGGATTCCGATGAACAAATGTCCCAGACTGCCCTTAATGTATGTTTACTCAACGTACAGTAGGGTGTACTGTGCGCTCTGCTATATGCTGGGTGTTTTAGAAGTACACGTTGGCCAGTCCGTACTTCTAAAATGCTGCGGGGCCGGCTCCATTCACTTTCATTTCCCCCAGCGCGTAAGTGCAGGGAAGAAGTGACATGTCACATCTTTCTCCCGGTGCGCAGTACTTGTCGGGGAAAACTGAAGTTAATTATATATCTCAATGAGAGCTACGAATTACCGCAGTTACAGTCCATACTTCGGGCGTCTTGCAGCACAATTACATCCTGAAATATGCACACTGGACACAAGTAATTATATATATTCATATATAATTGTATTGTGCACTTATATCACTGATGACACTATGTATTGTGCTTAGACTGTCTGAATTTGTTTCTATAAACGATCATCACTTTTTGTATTTGATTATAAATATATACACTGTATCTTTGGATATGTATATTCTGCACTTAATTTATGCACTGTTTAATTAATTATATATTTGCATATTCATGAGCACTTCTCCTTAAATATGAGACGTTTGCCACACACTAATTGCTTGAGAAAGGCTCTGAGTGAGCCGGAACTTTGCCTTTCTGGACATGAAATAAAGCACGCTATTTTTTTCACTGTCACTATTTGTGAGTACAAGCTGATTTTCCAGTTTTGTTTATCTTGACCCGTGACGAGGTTTGTTTCTGCTTGCACCTGATTCCTTTAATTTTGCTTGGTAGACACATGGCTGTATACATATAATATATACACATCTCACATATACAGTACATGACCTACTCACATGCACACACAAAGCCTAGCACCCTTGTCCCCTCCTTACTTGTCTTGTGTAGTCTGGTGAAGTCGGCAACTTCTTCCTCCCACTACAGACAGGGAAGGCAGGAGGCCACTGATTCATTCGGCAGGAGCTTCTCTTCTCTGATGAGGGCTGAGCATTGTTGAAGTGGTATACAAGGGGAGGGAAAATACCTCCACAGCCCCAGCTACAATGTGTGCTGTACTGTAAGCAGCATTCTGGTTGGTTAAGCAGTCCCTGCTGACTCCTACTCTACCATTCAGCGCTGCTCTCACTCTGCACTGACACTTGAGGTTGCTACCTACTCTTTTCCCCCAAGATGCACAGAAATATAGGAGGCAAAGGGTTAACTGTTCCTCCTCTGTGCCCTGCCCTCCCCCACTTACTGTATTCTCATGCTTTCATATGGATTATTTTTTATTGAAGTGGCTAAAAAGTGGGGGGGGGGGGCATCCCCCACCCAGATAAAAGAGTGGGGGACCAGTCCCCTCTGTCCCCCCTAACAATACACCTATGGAGGCGGGTCATTCACTATGGCCCATTATACATTGGTTTGGAGGATATACCTTGGCATGATGCTTATCTATTAACCCATATACTCATTGTAGCTCGATTCCATCCTGCCAGGTGCTGGAAGAGTTCCCTTGTCTCCTCCCTACCAAAAATTCAAAACACAATCCAATATAACTTCTTGATGGATGAACAAGTGTCAGCTGTCTAAAGACTTCACCTCAATTTACAAAAATATGGCGCAGATGGGAATGTGACTGGAATGGTAGAACTTAGGTATCTAGATTTTGCAGTTCTATAACAAATATAAGAATTCTGCTTACCGCCTCCTTGTATTGTAGTCCTCCATTCAGGGAAGGTGCTCAGAACGGTCCACTCGGCCACAGGTGCACTTGTACGATTCCAATAGATAAACAGATAAAGTATATGAATCTTTATTTATCCCATAGTTTAAAAGTTATAAAAAACAATTTATCGATCCCAGAACAACGGGTTACGCGTTTTGGGTCTAGCTTTCCCCTTAAATCGTAACGTAACATATGCACGGCGGGTGGTCCTTCTAATAGTCTCCTTTCTCCTCACAGGTGAGAATTAACCCTTAAATGTCTAGACTAATTCAAAAGCTGAGTATATACAACTAAATGATACTTAACAACTTCAAGTTAACTTGAGATAAATAATACAAAATATTAAAAGAAAAATTTCAAAATTTTATATAAAAATCCACTTATATTTTTAATCCCTTAGGGAAGGAGTAAAAAGCATTAAGATTCCAAAATGCTTCTCTTTTGCAATTTCCAACCCCCGCCTACTTAGGTCGGGGACCCCTTTCTATTCCCATGACACTTAAATGGTCAACATTATTAATTATGTATAACTAGAAAATGCTTAGTAGATCCAAAAATGATGTGTACAATCATAAATCCTTATCCTTTTTTTAGGCGTTATCTCCCCAAACAAGAATTACATCAAAAAAAAGTTTCCCAAAAGGAAACAAAAAATTTTTTCAAGAAATTTATTTAAGTATATTTTTCCCCATTCCAAAAAAAAAAAAAAACAGTTGCTTCAATTATTTGTAAAACTGAACAACTTTCCCCTGTTAAATCCAAATTTGGAACCCCAAGGCCTCTTCCCCCTCTTTATTTAAAATTTTCTTTTTTTTTTCTCCGAGGGGCCCCCGTGGTTTTTCCTACCAGTAATATTTTTAATTATTTGAAAAATCCCCCCAAAAACAAGGGGAACCAATAAGGATTTTGTTTCTGCTTGTTTTTTTAAGGTTTTTATTCCTTTTTTGACCCTTTTTAACTTGTTACTACATGAACCGACTTGTCTGTGTAAGAGGAATATAACGCTGAATATCTAATTGTTCAATATATATTACTATATTTCTTTGAAAAATCTTAATAAACGTATGTTGACAAAAATAAAATACCCCATAAGGCTTCAGGATATAGAACAACAAATGCAGTAATGAAAAAACACCGGAAAGCCTAATATAATTCAAGCTAAAACCGCCAATGATGAATTTCCAAAGCTTGGCATTTATTTTTTCTCCATTTACAGTTTATTCACCAATGCGGGTGGTTTATTGGGTCTTATTTGGGGCATAGTATGTATGATTATTCAACATTTTAAAAATTTATTATTTTGATACTGTGTATTTGATTAGTATGTGATAGTATCATTGAAACACTTTATAATTGACTGGTTTCAAGGTATAATCAACACTATTTACTATAATCAATAGATCTAAGTGAATGTACTAATTGCATTTTAGCCTCTGTTATAGTCAGTGTACTTACCATACCCCAAAAAGTGTCTTGAACTTATTCCTTATCTATTTTGAATATTGCAAAAGCGCGCCAAACAGAGCCCAAAAGGGTACCCCCGCAAGGGAATATTTAGAAAAGCAAGTACGCTCCACTCTTCATCCAAAAGGACACTGGGAAAAAAAATACCCTAGCCTTTTAGAACATTGGGATAAACCAGGTCCACCAACAAAATGCAATTAAACAAAATGAGCAATATATTATCTAAACATGTATAATTTTTAAAAATTTAAAATTCCATTTTTAGGTCGGTGGTACAACCCCTTTTTAACTTTGAATCAAACCCTTTTCTTGAAAAAAAACCCTTTCCCCTTTTCAAAATTTTTTAACAAACAATCGTATGTAAAAAATAAAACCCCCCAAACCCCCCCCAAATGCCCCCGTTTAAAAACGCACCAAAACCCCGTTTTAAACCAAAACAAAACCTCTCCCCCCCAAAAAACCCCAAAATTTTCAAATTTACCCCCCCCTTTTTATCCACCAAGGGGGGGGAAGGCGGGGTCAAATATTTTTAAAAACATTAAAATTTTTTTTTTGGGTCTTTTTTTGGATTAATATTTTCAGAAACATTTTAAATTTTACTTTACCAATTATAACCCCCCCCCAAACAAATCAATGATCAAGTAATGTCTAAAAACCTTTTTTTTCGCCCCCCCCAAAAATTTTTCATTTTTTTTCAAAATCCCCCCAAAACCCCCTTAAACAATACCCAAAAAGGTACCCCACGGGGCAACATTAAAAAACCCCCCCCCACCCCATCCCCCCCTAAAAAAAAATCCTTTCCGTCCAGGGATACCATCCCCACCAAAACAATAAACTAAAATCCCCCCTCCTTTTACTTTCTATTTTAAAAAAAAAATTTTTCCCCCTTTAAGGTCTGGTCAACCCCCCTTTTTGGATCTTTTTATACGAAAACCAGCACTTTTACTTTCCCCCTCTGTTTAAAAGGGGGCCCACAAATTTTTTTTCCCCCCAAAAACCCCCCCTTTTAAAAAAAAAAAGGGGGGCCAAAAAGCAAACCTTCCCCCTTAAAACGCGGAAAACAACCCCTTTCGGGCGATTCGCGAACCGCAGAACTTACTTAATCAAATTTGGACCAGGCAAATAAAAAACAAATATATTCAAGGAGAAATGTTATCCGTTAGGGCAAATAAAAAAGCTTAATATAGGAAGAAATACCCAAAAAAAGTGTCTTCAAAAAAAAATGGAAACTGCAAAAAAATAAGAGACAAAGTTAAAGGGTAGACGGGAAAAATTTTATTAAAAAGTTTTATTTCAAAAATATAACACAAACATAAGCCAATTCGCCAAATTCTAAATAAACATTGGAAAACTTAAAATGATCCTTATTTAAAGGAATGTATACCTAACAATCGGGCTTTATTTTTAGGGGGGAAACACAAAAAAAGGGGGTTGCCCCAAAGTAGAATACGAAATTTTAATGAAAAAGGGTCTCTAAGGTAAAAGAAAGAGAGGTTAAAAAGTAAAGGTTTGTATTAAATAAAAGTTTAACGGTCCTTTTAAAAAGTATAAAACCCATTTAATCAACAAAAAACTGGAAAATAATTTCTTTTAAATATAACCTACTTGTGAAAATTCTTTCGGTCTACTACTTGAACGCCCCTGCAAACTACAATATTGGGCAAAACGACACAAAATAGAGGAGGCAATTCTAGATAGTTTGAGCGATTACGTTGGCTATCGGACACGGCGATAGTCATAGTCGGCCGCTTTCGATGGGGTTTTTGATTGTGAGCATCGTTTATGAGCTTTACCATTAAAGTCATGGGAGAGAAACAACACCTTCATTATTTCACCAAACAAGGCTAAAAAGCTAAAATTTAAACATCAAACAGTAAAATGGATTTCCACTCTTAGGCAACACACCTTATTTAAAAGCCAAGAAACAAAAAAGTCACAGCCCATTCATTTACCCCTGTCTTGAAACCCAGCATGACCCAAACCTCTCCCCCAAATAAAAAGTGAAAAGAAGGCAGTATTAAAATTTGAACACCCAAAAATTTTAGTTGAACGGGACATTAATTTCCCTTCCTGGAACGCAGCATGACCCCCCAAATGCTGACCCCAGATTAAAAAAGTGCCGGAAAAAGGAGTTTTCAACCCCCATTTTATTAAACTGGACATTGACTATACCTGTCCTGGACCGAGATACCATTAAACCCTTCTGCCCCCAGATTAAAAAGTCCCGGGAAAAGAGCTTTGAACACCTTTTTTAGTTGAACGGGACACAACAAATTTTGCCCCTTCCGCAAGGAATACCTTTAAACCGTAGACCCAAAAATTTAAAAAAGGGCCCCGGAAAATAGAGCCCTTTTCAACCACCAATTTAGTTAAAACGGGACATTGACAAAGCCCTGGACCGCAGCATGCCCCCTTAAACTGTCGACCCCAGTTTAAAAAGTCCGAAATGGGGGAGTCTTTAAACCACCTTTTTGTTGAACGGGGACATTGCTAACCTGCCCCGGACATATGACCAAAAAACCTGTTGCCCCCCCCAAATTAAAAAGTGCCGAAAAGGGTTTTTCCCCCACCGAATTTTTAGTTAAACCGACTTATACTGTCCCTGTCCTGGGCCACAAATTTTTAAAAAAACCATAAACCTTTCTGACCCCCAGTTTAAAAAAAAGTGCCGAAAAGGGAGTTTTCAACCACCATTTTAGTTAAACTGGACATTGACTATCCCTTCCAGTGCCACAACAGCACGGGGCCCGGGATTACAGTGGGGCGGTGAGGGGGGCCCGGGGGGCGTCTGTCTCTTTTTAAAACGCAGGTTAATATCCCTGATACGCGCAAACGAAAACTGTGGCTGAAGCAAGTGCGGAAGCGGAAATGGAAACTCCACCCCTTCCCTGTCACAGTCAATCCTGGGTAGCGTTGCCCCTCCGTAGGTGGGGGGGCCAATTGAGCTTCACTTGGAAATACGGGTGGTTAACGCTCCCTTTCCACCCAGGTGCCCTTTTTTTTTGGCATTCTTTTTCTCATTTTACTCAACTTGCTGGGGGAAAAAGTCTCTGTACTTTTTTCTGCCCCGTGCTCCTTCTCCATGCCCCCTTGAAAACCCTACATCTGGTCAAGTTTTCCTTACCTCCTTGTAAAATTCGGGGAAATTTTTTTTTTAAAGCTTTTTACATGCAATTTTTTTAGTATTTTAATTCTAGAAAAAAATTTTTTAAAAATAGGGGAATCCCACTTCCCTTTTTTTTCTCTTTTTTTAAATTTGTATTAAATGGGTTTCTCTTACGGGGATTGAAGCTATGTTAAAAATCTTAAAAAAACAAGTCATTTTGCAATATGTGCCCCTTAACAGTGTCCCCCCTATTCCGTTTCTGACACACCATCCCCTTGGGGCCCTCTTGAAAAATTGTGAAGAAAAAATGTCTGTTAGATACAAAATTTTTTTTAAATAGGGCTGTAGTATAGTGCTTTCAAAGAAAATGCCCCAAAAATTTAAAGCATGCCCTTTACCCCTTTTTTTAAAAAATTTTGAAAACAAAAGTTGTTTGAAAAAATTTTTTTATAATAGGACCTTTGTATACGCTTTCAAACAAAAGCCCCCCAAAAAAACAAAACATGACCCTTGAGCCACTTTGGACAATTGGAAAACAAAAGTCTGTTAAAACAAAATTTTTTTTATAATAGGACCCTTAGTATTGCCCGCATTTCAAGCACATGACCCAAAAATTATAAAAATGACCTTTTACACTTTAAAAATTGGAGGGGGAAATGCCACTAGAACCCCCATTTCTGTTCCAAAGGACCCTGATTATTGCTGTACTCACAGCTACATGACCCCCAAAAAATTTAAATAGACTTCTCACCACTATTAAAAATTGTGAGGGAGAAATGCCACTTAAAACCACATTTCTGTTCCAAAGGACCATAATTCTAGCTGTATCTCACAGCCAGACCTCAAAACCTTTGACAATGCAAAACTTTTTAAAATAAAGTATAAATGGAATACGGTGTTGTCAAAAACCTTGCTGCTTTTACAGTCTCCTCAACAGCAAAACCGGGGAAATGATCTTTGGGGAAAAGAGAACAAAAATTGCGTAAGAAATTATTAAATTTTAAAAAAAAATTTTTCAAAGGACCTTTCGTTTGAAGAGGAATGGATGTGACCACAACTAATCGTGACCCCAATTGGGGGGCCCAACACATCAGAGATCCAGCCCGATTATCTTGATGAAAGTCAAACGATCCACTTATTTTGTGGAAACCGGACGTTTTTTCCCGTAATGACTCCTCCCGCTGTGCTGAAAGGGTTCCCTCGATAAACGCTGGGTGCTGGGCAGGGCAACACCTCTATTGGGTACGACCAGCTCGGGCCATTCCCCTTTTTGGGTACCCAGAATCTATTGGGTCCGGAAAACATATAAAAAAAATCGTTTTGAAGCGTACTGCCCCGATCTTAAGCTGATCTCTGTGTGTTGGATTGTGCCCTGCATTGCAGCGTTGGTGGGTGGGGAAACAAAAAAAATGCCAGGGTCCCCATTGGCTTCTGCCCAAATTTTTTTTTTCCCCGCTGCTTTTTCCGCTACGCCTGCTTGGCACTCTATGCTGCCCGCTGATGTTGTTCCCCCGTGACATTTGGGGAACGTGAAGCAGACCAACAGATGTCTCCCTTTATCAATCGCAAGGGCTCCATTTCCCGATTTTACTCTCTATTTGGGTAGGGGAAGGAAAAATGCTGAGTTTTGTTTTGGGACCGGGGACCAGGAGGTGGCCCCCCCTAACTGTTGTTCTTTTTATGGGCTTAATGAAAGGGTCATGTGGAGAAAATGGGGGCATCATGCCCATGGAGAGTGAGCCTTTTATTTCCCAAGCCTGTTCGAGGGCACTACAAACGTCTTCCTCATCTTCCCCCCCGCCTCAAATTCGCGCCAACCTCTTTCAAGGCAGGGACGCGGAACATCGGGGGTCTAGGAATACCCCTCTCCCTCCCCTCCTCCCTGCCCCGGCCAGTTCAAAAACAGCCCTGACTTGCCTGAATGAACACCCTGGGCTGATGCGCCCCTTGCACACTCTGGCCCCCCCGAAACCTGCCCAATGAAAACCGATGAAATTGTGAAACGCCCGGGCCTTGGGTTGACGGGAGAAAGGTTCCCTGCCGCATCTGAGTGTCTCCTCCTCCGTCGCCGGGGACCATTGTTTCAGATGTCCACCCATCGTTCCAGAACTAAGACACCAAATGCTATGCGCAAGGGGATTTTCCCCAGACCATTTTTTTTTGGTTCTTCAAACTGGGAAGGGTGGTGCAGAGCTCTTTCACCCGCCTCCACTCTCGTGGCCAACACCCCCAGGTCCGCACGCTCTTGTAGGCCCTGTGCACTTGTATGCGTAATGGATTGCCTGCTGCCACAATCGCTGGAGATGTGGGGGGTGGGAAATTCCGCGTGTTTCCACGTCAAAAATGAGACGGTTACGGGGAGGCCGGCTACGCGCAAAAGCAGCCCGCGGGGCGAAGGGGTGCGAAGGCAAGTGGAACTTAACTTCGAGCCCTTCCCCCCCGCAGCATCCAGCCCGGGAAACTCTTTTGAAATTTCTGGGCGACCAAAAGGTTCATGAAAATTTCCAGGCAAGGTGTGCCCCAGCCTACGATCTTAAAGGCCCCAGAATTTTTGGGCCCTTATTTGCACCCACCTTGCCCCGGCACAAGGTTCTTGGAACCCCCCCCAGTGCTCGGTCTCGTTTCGGGAGTGCCACGCTCCTGCCGTTGGGGCGGTCTCCAAGACAAATTAATTTCAACACGGGCCCGTTTCTCTGGGGACGTGATGCCACCAAAGGGGGCCTTGGGGAAAAACCCCCGCACCATCCCGCGTTTTGAAGAGTTGCGGAGCCTGGGGGGAGCCACCGTCACCCCCAAAACACCACCCCGCCCCCCATGAGCTGTCCAGAATAACGGCCCTTGGCCGTGCTTTAAGTCCATGTGTCGTGGTCAGATGGGCTTTTCGGCCCAGATGCAGACAACACGCTTGAATTTTAGATGAAGGGCTGGCCAGGGGGACGGGTTTTTCTGCAAGGAAATACTCTCGGCATCGTATGGGGGCAGGCAAAAGGGGCCCCGACATGGCGGGAAACCCAAAATGTGCCACCAAAGGAAAGGGAACATTTCCAAGGCCAAAAGCCGGCAAAGCCGACATTCAGGCTTTTTGGGTTTGGGGTGGGTTTTGGGTTTAAAATGTTTCTTTCTCCCAAACCTGGAAACAGAAGGCTGGGGTGCTGGAAATGGCGCGTACAGCATGCAGGTGTCAAAAGGGAAGGGAAGGTGTAGGGTGGGGCTCTGGTGGGGCGGTGGGACTCGGGGGGACCGGAGGCTGGCGGAGGCTGATCCCTGTCAAGATCGAGAGACATGGGGAGCTGAGGAAACGCTTTTGGTGGTGGGGGAGGAGGCGGAGACAAGGGGGGGGACAGTGGTTGGAGCCCAGCGTCGGTTGGGGCCTTTTTTGGCCAATTTTTGCCTCCATTTCAACCAGCTTTTGCTGCATGTGACTAGACATGTTGGTGGTGGTCAACCACCTAAGGTTCTTGCCTCTACTTATGCGTTTACGGCAAAGGCGGCATATGACATCGCTGGGTGAATCAGAGGCTTGGTCAAAGAAGGCCCAGGCTTGAGAGGTCCTGGACCTTTTTGACGGCGATAAGCGAGGAGCGGGGTTTGCGCTGACCGTGGCTGGCGGAATCATATCAGCGGACTTCTGCGACCGCCCTCTCCCTTTTTGAGGCGGAACCCGTACTGACACTACCCCATCGTCTTCCTCCTCGTCCAGTGATGAAGCGCTCGCAAGCAAATTCTGCTGAAAAGACCACGTTGGATCCGCAATGTCGTCATCATCATCATCAACACAGGTGACTTGGTCGTCCTGACATTCTGCATCCAGGAGCTGCGGGCTACAAGCAAGAGGGACTGCAAGGCGTTGCCGACCGCCCCGGATTTTTGCCAATTGACCGGCTTCCTTCTCCTCCTCTGATGGCATCAGTAACTGGGCGTCAGAGCAGAGAAAATCATCCTCTTTGGCCTCTTGATCTTTTAACATGCCTTCTGACCCCAACCGCATTTTGTCATCAAAGAGGTCTTCAGAAAATGGATTATCCACAGTGGTGGGTACACGAGTTGACATTTGGGCTGCTTCATGTTGGACGGATGCTGGTGATGCTGATGACGACATTTGTGGCCGTGACTGGGAGGACGAGGAGGTAAGACTGCTGGATGCAGGTTGCATTAACCACTGAAGGACAGATTGGCGACGCTGTTCGTTACTGAGATTCACAGGGCCCTGACCAGCGATGACAGGCCTGACGGTCCTGCAACTGACAATCCGCTGGCATGCGTGTTGTCGCCAGCACTGGAAGGAGCACCTTCTCTCGTACCTCTACCTCCATGTCCTACCCCCCTCTTTGCTCGCTTACCACCTGAATTTCGCTCATGTTCAGAAATATACAAATTTGAGAAGGTATGGAAGAGTTTTGGAAAGTCTCTTATTAAAAGACGGCAAATCACAGCTATTCTCAAATCCCTCAAATCAAAACAAAATTGCTGGATTCAAATATAACTGCAAAGTAGATCTATCAACAAAGCTGGCCTGCGCCAAAGTGAAAAAACACGTATCTGAAATGTATTCGGATAATAAAAGGTATTTTTTGGCACCTATCAATTCACCTGTGGTAACTACACAATTGCTGGATTCAAATTTAACTGCAAGGTGGCTCTATCAACAAATTGCTGTGAATCTGTGTTCGGATATAAAAGTGCCCCAATACGACTACTTCAACTACGATTTAATCATAAGTAGTTCAATGTCACTTCGGTATAATAAAAAGGTATTTTTTGGCACCTATCAATTCACCTATGGTGACTAAAAAATTGCAGTATTCACATTTAAGTGCAAGGTGCCTCAAACAACAAAGCTGTAGTGCGCCAAAGTCAAAAAACACGTATCTGAAATTTATTCGGATATTACAAGGTATTTTTGGCACCTATCAACCTGTGCTGACTTGCTGGATTCTAATTTAAGTACAAGGTGGATATATCAACAAAGGTGGAATGGGCAAAATTGAAAATGAACACCTATCTGAAATGTATACTGATAATAAAAGTGGAGTTTTGCATCTAACAAAGAGACCTGCAGTTACTAGAAAAGATGTGTATCCTATAAGTTCAGGCTGCCCAATATCCAGGAAATATTTCAATAGAAAACTGTTATTAATAAAGCTATTGCAGTGCAATGTCTACACTAAGTCTTGGTGAACTTTATCCAGTATTCTTTATAGAGCTCGTCTGTGTTCGCCCGCGGGGGCCCCCCCTCCGCTCCCCCCGTGACTTTACAGCGGTAGATGCTCCTTTAAAATTCTCTACCTAACTACATAAAATCTTCCAATCTCTAATCTAACTAAGTTGTAAGGATCACAGCTAATAGTAGAGGTTTCTCTGTGAAGAAATAGAATAATTTCGCTGAGCTGTTTGGCCACAGGCAGCGGAGGTGTGTGGCGGCAGCGCAGGTGAGCGGCGGCGGCAGCGCAGGTTGGTAGCGGAGGTGTGCGGCGGCGGCGGCAGCAGCAGCGCAGGTGAGCGGCGGCGGCAGCGCAGGTCGGCAGCGGAGGTGTGCGGAGGCAGCGCAGGTGAGCGGCTTCGGTGGCAGCGGAGGTGTGCGGCAGCGGCGGGAGCGGAGGTGAGCGGCGGTGATAATGAATGGGGGTCTGGGGCAGGCATATAATGAATGGGGGTCTGGGGCAGGCAGCAGCGGCAGCAGCGCAGGTGAGCGGCGGCAGCAGCGCAGGTCGGCAGCGGAGGTGTGCGGCGGCAGCGCAGGTGAGCGGCGGCAGCGGACGTGTACGGCGTCGGGGGAGGAGGTGAGCGGCGGTGATAATGAATGGGGGTCTGGGGCAGGCATATAATGAATGGGGGTCTGGGGCAGGCAGCAGCGGCAGCAGCGCAGGTGAGCGGCGGCGGCAGCGCAGGCCGGCAGCGGAGGTGTGCGGCGGCAGCGAAGGTGAGCGGCGGCGGCAGCGCAGGTCGGCAGCGGAGGTGTGCGGAGGCAGCGGAGGTGTGCGGCGGCGGCGGGAGCGGAGGTGAGCGGCGGTGATAATGAATGGGGGTCTGGGGCAGGCATATAATGAATGGGGGTCTGGGGCAGGCAGCAGCGGCAGCAGCGCAGGTGAGCGGCGGCGGCAGCGCAGGTCGGCAGCGGAGGTGTGCGGAGGCAGCGCTGGTGAGCGGCGGCGGCGGCAGCGGAGGGGTGCGGCGGTGGCGGGAGCGGAGGTGAGCGGCGGTGACTGTGTTGGGTCTGGGGCAGGCATATAATGAATGGGGGTCTGGGGCAGGCATATAATGAATGGGGGTCTGGGGCAGAGAGAGAGAGAGATCTGTTTGTGGAAAAACGCAGCTGAAAAACCATTGAAAACGGATCCAAATAAAGTATCCAATGCTGCGTTTTGCAGATCCGCTTTCCGGATGCGCTTTTCAAGTGCGAAAAACGGATCCGTAAAAAGGATCCAAAACGCCGTGTGAACAAGCCGGGTGTTTTTATTGAAGAAGCCGGATAACACTGCTTTTAGGAGTAATAGGATTTACATAATTTAGCATATTTATTCAATTGCTATATAGTTGGTATTATGATTTACAGAATTATGCATATATATTCATTTGTTATATGGTGTTTATTTTGGAGATGTAGGAATTTTATTCTGGAGTTTTGGGTTGAAATTTAGAGAAGCCTTAGTATTAGTGATAGGGACGTTTAGCTTTTATTTATGTGAAGTGTCTGTCTCAAATACGAGTCATTTTCTGTGAAAAGTTTAGACCTGATGAAGTGTCTGGATGTAGACATGAAACGCGTTGCGTTGTTTTAAACAAATAAACATACTTTTATTCGACTTGAAGATCTGCTCCGTGATCACTGGAAAGGAATACTTCGGTCTATAGTCAAACCGAAGGGGGCTGTTATCACCGACCTCAGAATGGAAGTTTGATTCTACTCTACGCGATTCCGGTGTTTTTCCTTCCACGGAGGAACAAGCGGGAGAGTCTCAGTATGAGATTTGCAGTGAGGCAGCGGTCTTCCCTCTACTTCTGTTGGATATTCATGTTGAAGAGTTGTGCCTCCAGTTCTACTTGTAAATGTCGGGTAGGGGTTCCCGCAAAATGACGTATGAGTACGTCATGGCGATCTTGCGCGCTCACAAGCGGAGCGCGCAAGATTGCAGGATGGAACCAGCGGTATATTACCGCTGGCATCATGCCGTGCCCCCCACGGCCGAAGTGAGCTCCTGCTGCCCGCGATCCCGGCGCAGTAACGGCACTGATCTCCTACCAGACAGCCCGGACGCTGAATGAGAGCATCTGGGTTGTCTGGTGACGTCACGATGCCCACAATGCATTGTGGGCAGCGTGACTGACAGTTGCCATGGAGACCAGTATACAGATATAAGCTGTATGCTCATATCCTATTGCATGAACGATCTGACGATCGTTCATGCAAATCCCCCCTGGGGAAAAGTGTAAAAAGTGTAAAAAGGAAAAAAAAAAAGTGTAAAAAAGTAAAACACAAAAAATAAAATAAAAACACGTACACAGCCCTTTTCCCCTTTACAGACACGAATCGACCCAAAAAAGATCAAAAATAAATAAAGTACCCATATTTGGTATCGCCGCGTGCGTAGCGCCCACCCTATAAATCTGTCATGTTAATTAACCCGTACGGTGAACGCCGTAAAGAAAAACCCCGAAAAACAGTCACAGAATTGCGATTTTTGTTCATCCCACAGCACATAAAATGGAGTAAAAAGTCATCAAAACTCATATCAACATAAAAGTGATGCCAATTAAAATGTCAGTTCATCCTACAAAAAAAAAGTCCTTACAAAGCTCTTTATACGGAAAAATTAAAAAGTTCTGGCTATTAGAAGATAGCGATGCATAAATATTGTTTTACACAATAAAAACACTTTAAAAAAAAAAAAATTGTGCTTCCAAATAAAAAAACTACATAAATTGGGTATCGCCATAATCGTCTCAACCCACAGAGTAAAACTAATTTGTCACGGATACTGGACGGTGAACGCTATTAAAAATAAAAATAAAAAACACTTCTAGGATTGCAGTATTTTCTTCACCCTGCCTTCCAAAAAACGGATTTAAAAGCGATCATAAAGTCTTTTCCCACCAAAAAAACGTTAACAATAAAAACGTCAACTCATCCCTCAAAAATAAAGTCCCTATACAGCTCCATAAACAGAAAAATAAAAAAACGTTATGTCTCTCAGACTGCGGCGATGCAAAAACGTGTTTTCCTTTTCAAATAAAAGTGTTTTTATTGTGTAAAAGCAGTAAAACATTAAAAAAAATATACAAATGTGGTGTCGCTGGAATCGTATCAATCTGCTGAGTAAAACTAGCATGTCCTTTATACCGCACAGTGACCGCTGTAAAAAAAATAAATAAAAAACACTACCATGATTACTGTATTTTGTACAAAATGCCTCACAAAAACCTTAATAAAAAGTGACCAAAGCATCACATGCACCCCGTAGAGGTACCAATAAAAACATCAACTCATCTAGTAAAAAACAAGCCCACATGCAGCTCCGTATGCAAAAAATTAAAAAAGCTATGGCTGTCAGAATAGGACAACATAAAAACGCAACTTTTTATAAACTCGCTTCTATTGTGTAAAAGTAATAAAACATAAAACACTATAAAAAATGTATATCATTGTAATTGTACCGACCCCCATAATAAAGTTATCCCGTAATTTATCCCATATGGCGAATACTGTAAAAATGAAGCCCAAAAACAATGGCAGAACTGCGTTCTCCCCCCCCACCCGCATTTCTATGGCCCAATGCTAAAAAAAAACTACAGAACACCTGTGCGCCCAAAATGCAAAATACACCCTTAGATGAGATCCCTGAGGGGTGTTGAATCCAAAATGGGGCAACTTCTGGAAGGTTTCACCTGTTCTAGTACTTTGGGGGCTTTGCAGATGCGACATGGCCCCACCAATATCTGTGCTCCAAAAGCCAAATAACACTCCCTCCCTTATACACCCTGCCATGCGCCCAAACAGCAGTTTACACCCACATGTAGGATATTGCCGAACTTGGAAGAAATTGCGTAACACAATTTTTGGGGCTTTTTTTCCAGGATTCCTGGTAAAAATTATACATTTTCAGCTAAAATTGCAGATTATTGGAAAAAAAAAAAAAATTTATTTTCAGAGCCGAACGCTAAAAATTTTTTTGAAACACCTGTGGAGTCGATATGCTCACTGCACCCCTGGATATATTCCATAAGGGGTGTAGTTTCCAATATGGGGTCTTTTTAGGGGTATTTATTAAGTTTTGGAACCTTAGGGTGTCCGCAAACCTGAAATGGCGCCTAAATAAAATGGTAATGAAAATGAGACCCCAAAGTCCGGTAGATGCTCCTCCTATTCTGGGGTTTGTGGTTGAGCTAAATAGCACACTAGGGCCACATATGGAATATCTCTTAACATAGCAGAATCTGGGGAATCAATGTTAAGTTACATTTCCCTGATCACATTTACTGTTTTCTTGTGAATAATGATTAAAAATGGAAAAGCTGCAAAAAAGTGAAATTTTGAAATTCTGTGAAATATCTAAAGGGTCAACCAACTTCTTAAATGCTTTTTTAAATACTTTAAGGGGTGTAGTTTCTTAGATGGGGTCATTTATTGGGGTATCTAACATACAGGCCCCTCAAAGCCATGTCAGAACTGGACTGGTCCCTAAAAAAATCAATTTTGCAAATTTTCTTGAAAATTTGAAAAATTACTACTATATTTCTAAGCCCCTTAATGTGGTACAAAAAAAAAAACATTTAAAAAATGATGCCAACCTACAGCAGACATATGGTAGATGCTAGTTATAAACTATTTTGAGTGGAATAACTATCTGTCTTACACGCAGAAATTTTTGAACTTTGAAAATTGCTAATTTTTGCAAATTTTCATGATATTTTTATATTTTTCACAAATAAACAAGGACTTTTTGGACCAAAATGTATTACTAACTTAAAGCACAATGTGTCACGAGAAAACAATCTCTGAATCACTTGGATAGGTAAAAGTGTCAAAAAGTGACACATGTCAGATTTTATAACCAGGGCTCTGTCAGGAAGGCTAAAACTGGCTCCGGCGGTAAGGGGTTAATAAAAATTAGTACTTGCTAGAAAATAAGCTAAAGACATAAACAGTTCCAAGCAACAAAAAAGAGATATTTATATTTCTGTTTTTACTAAACTTTTACACGAACCATGTAAGGAGTCAGAGAAAGGATTGGTCTGTATGGCAAGGAAACCTAAAGGCAACCAAAGCAACGTCAAAATACTGCAAAAAGCAATAAAGTTACTTAGAGATTTGAAACCAGCCAAAATTTCATAAAAATTAAGCAAAGAAACAACCGAAGTTACATCAAAATATTACAATATTATAGCAAAAATCAACCAAAGTTACATAAAAATTCAGCAACAAAAAGGAAAAAAAGCCAGTTGCATCAAAATTCGGCAAAACAACCAAAATTGCATCAAAATTTTATAAAAATGCAAACAAAGTTACTGTTCATTGAAATACTGCAATAACACAGCAGAAAACAATGAGTTTACAACCAGTTACAACAAAATTTTGCAAAAAAAAACCAACCAAAGTTACATAAAAATTCAACAAAAATGCCCAAGAGTTATATAAAATTCAGTAAAAAAACAGTTACATCAAAATTTTACAAAATAAGCAACAAAAGTTACATAAAAAATGCACAGAAAGCCCCAAAGTTATATCAAATTATATAGCAAAAAAAAAAACAACCAACGTTAAATAAAAATTCAGCAAGAAAAAAGAAATCCATAGCATCCATAGCATCAAAAATCAGCAAAACAACCAAAGTTTCATCAAAATTTTGTAAAAAAAAGCAACCAAAGTTACTGTTCATTGAAATACTGCAATAACACAGCAGAAAACAATCAATTTATAACCAGTTACATCAACATTTTACAAAAAAAGCAACTAAAGTTACTGTTCATTGAAATACTGAAAAAATCAGTTTACAACCAGTTACAGAAAAATTATAACCCCAATATAAAAACATCAAAACTTTATTTATACTAGTTAAAACCTCGATATAACAAACTAATCCCTTAATTCAAATATTCAACAAGATAATCCTATATATAATAGAAAGAGGGAGTATACTTAGCTTCCAAGGTGGGTACCTCACCAATCCTCCGTTGATGTAGTCCTAGAAGATCCGATATTCCACCTTTGACCCATAAGGCTCCTTGATACAAAAAGTACACTCACCCTACAAACACCCTATTAGGCCCTGAGAATACCTTTATGGAGGGCCCCACGTTACCGACTTTCACCTAGGCAACCCTAATGTATCCTAAATTAAGGCCAATGGGTATATACAAAAGAGAGATTACAAAGATGCATAATCTCCCGACGCGTTTCCCCAACTTAGGTTCATCAGGGGAGTAAGTCTCTCAGATAGATGCAGATAGTTCACGCCACGATAGAAGAGCTCTTACTCCCTCATTCTATTATATATAGGATTATCTTGTTGAATATTTGAATTAAGGGATTAGTTTGTTATATCGATTTTTTAACTAGTATAAATAAAGTTTTGATGCTTTTATATTGGGGTTATAATTTTTCTGTGATAGGTCTTTACACCCTAATGTAGATATAGGTTTGCTGTAAGGTACAACCAGTTACAACAAAATTTAGCAAAATTTAGCAAAAAAACAACCAAAGCTACATAAAAATTCAACAAAAAAGCCCAAAGTTACTGTACATTGAAATACTGTAATAAGACAGCTAGTGTTGAGCGATTACGTTGGCCATCGACATCGGTCGATGGACGATAGTCGACCACCATCAACAAGATATTCGATGGTCGATGGTAGATTATGATCGATGACCATTAAAGTCTATGGGAGAGCAACAACACCTTCATTCTTACACCCAAACAGGGCTGGAGAAGCTGGAATTAACATCCACAACAGTCAAATGGATATGTGCTACATCTTAGGCAACACACTTAGGTTATCAAAGCGCAGAAAAAAACTCACAGACCATTCACTATCCCTGTCTTGTACCACAGCATGACCCTTAAACCTGCATGACCCACAAATTAAAAAGTGCCAGAAGGCAGTATGATTTGAACCATCATTTTACTTGAACTGGACATTGAATATCCCTGTCCTGGAACGCAGCATGAGCCCCAAACCTGCATGACCCCCACATTTAAAAAGTGCCGGAAAAAGGAGTCTTTCAACCACCGTTTTAGTTTCACTGGACATTGACTATACCTGTCCTGGGCCACAGCTAGAGATGGGCGAATTTCCCGAAATTCGTTTCGTTCACTTCGCCGAATTTCTCGGCAAAAAGTAACTTCGTTTCGAATTACTACGGCACGAATCACGTTAAAAAACAGCTATTTGCAGGCTGCACAGAGCCGGCAGGGTGCTGTAGAACGTTGTGCCATGCTTAAATATGCAGAGGGAGCTTGGTTTGGTCTTCATACAATGTTGTGTTTTAGTATGACACGCACATGACTGCCGCCGCTCTTAGAATCGCTTCACTATAAAATTCCCTGGGCACTTAAGAGGGCAAAACTGACCAAAAAACTGAAGGGGGAATGTAGCCTGATAAAGTCATGCGAGCGACAGCTGGAAAAAAAACAAGCTGAGGGCTCAGGTGGCAACATCAGTGACAGAGTGTGTAGGTCACGGCAGCAGCCACAGCAGCAGCATGAGGTCAGGCAGTGGCACAATGACATTCTGGAGGTGGCAAAAACAGGAGTAGGCCACAGAGTGGGGCAATGACACAGTGTGTAGGTCACGGCAGCAGCCACAGCAGCAGCATGAGGTCAGACAGTGGCACAATGACACAGTGTGTAGGTCACGGCAGCAGCATGAGGTCAGGCAGTGGCACAATGACACAGTGTGTAGGTCACGGCAGCAGCATGAGGTCAGGCAGTGGCAAAATGACATTCTGGAGGTGGCAAAAAAAGGAGTAGGCCACAGAGTGGGACAATGACACAGTGTGAGGGGAGTTCACGGCACAGCACCGCCACAAGCCAAGCAGCATTAGGTCCATACAGTGGCAACAATGTACACAGTGTGGAGGTTGTAGGACAATATCAGTCCCACATGGTAACGATGGTTTTTGCAGGATGGAGAAACTGTCATCGAAGTGTGGCATCAGGGCGGAGGTAGCAAAGCATCAGAATAGTGGCTGAGGGCCATGTAGTTATGAAAACCCAGACCCTCATTTCTCACAGTTTGATTGGGGTGAGGCTCAGGGGGCTGGATGTAGTCGGCTGACGCCTGAAGTCATATAGTGCTGTGCGAAATCGCCTGGCCGATCCACGCCTGATTCAACTTGTGGACAAATGGTCAGTCATTCCAACAGATCCTTCCCATGGACAAGCGTTCACCCTTGGCTAAACGCGATGGCCCCCCACCGCACTGAACCACCCGCCTCTGATATGCCACACAACTGGCCGGGCAGGACAGTCTTCTCCTCACACTGCAAACTCGGCAAGATTGCGGGCACACATCCAGTTTTGGCTGCCCAGTAGTCAAGCGGATCTTCTAATCTGGGGTGTGCAGATGCTGTCCAAGTAGCCACCACCTGTTGGTTTCAGGGACTGCTCCATGTCCAGCTGCTGCCTGCTGGGCGACTACCCTCCTCCCAAAAGGCGGGTGAAGAAGCGGCTCAAACATTGACACCAGACTTGGTTACTGCTTATGATTGAGCTGGTACTAACTGGCTTCTAACCAACTAATTCTACCAAAAAAAAATCTAAACCACTCCCCCCCCCACACTGTTTATCCCCCAGCGAGCCGCCGGCAGTAGTAACGTTGAGCGTTGAAGAAACCCCCCAGTCAGACCTGTCAAGGGAGGACGATGCCGCACATAGGATAAAGCGGCCAACGTGATTACGGAGGATTTTCTCCTATAGTATTTGATTTGTTCCTTCACCTCAATATCTGGTAAAAAGAGGCTCCCATTTTTGGACCATAGCTAGGGTCCAATAGGGGGAGAGTCAGAAGTGCATCCCTCTGGCCCGGATGCTGAACTTTTTCGGGCTTGTCACTTAGCCAGGGCAATAAGCATGCTGCGGGGCCAACTGCACAAGTGACCATTCCAGGTGGCTCCCTGCCTCCATTTTTTCCACAGCATACTGCCAACGAGCTTGGTGGTCATCTGCCTCGTCAAACCCTCCATCTCCATCCCACCTCCCTCCAATCTGCGCCTCCCTCCTGCTCCACCCTTCTTGGTCTACCTGGTTAAGAAAATCCAATCATTTACCCCACCAGACAATGCTTTCTGCATCCAATGTTCCTCCTCACCTCCTCCCTCCATTTCAAGAAAGTCCCCACCCGGACCTCATGTGGTCCACGAGATGTAGGTAGTCTGCCACAATCTCTATCCCCTGCCCAGCACGATTTTTCCCAAGCAATTCTGTTTCCAGGACATGAAAGCAGTGGAAAAGATGTATCTTCATAATCCCATAGTCCCCATGGCGCCTGACAAATAACCGTCCGCCTCCCCCCTCGAATGCCTCAACAAAAACGGCAGGTGTCAACGCATGAGTCGTGCACTGGGCTAACAACAAAGTTACGACATGGGAGTTCCTTCTGTCCTGCCTGGATCATCAAAAAAAATCGTTAATGGGCTTTCTCCACTGTTTTCATTACAGTCGGTCCAACATGTGTGCATGGCTGGAATTCCAACGGTGGAAACAACGCATACTAGAAGTGTTTTTGGGGAGGCCCGTTCTGTGGCCGCTGCAACTCGAGGAGGGTGTATCCTCCCTGGCTTTTGTACAAGGATAAAGTTCATGCACATTTTTCCTGGCCCTTTTCAAATCTCATAAAGATCGGTGGAAGATTCAGATCCTTTATCACACAACCAATTGAACACGTGCGCCATGGCAGGGCGCATGGATCCATCCCTCCTACTCGGAGCAGCGCGGTACACCATGTTCCTCCCAATGACCGTCACCATGGTTTTCCGTGATTTGCAGTTGGGCGCGGAGAAACCCACACATATCGAGTTTCTTGCAGCATGACGCGGAGCATTCCTCGCCCCCTGTGTGACGTTCGTTCGCAGAGCAAACCAGGGTTTTAGAACCAAGCGAGAACAACCGGCTGATGGCCCATACAGCATGTGGTATGAATGGAGCAGTACAAGTGGAGGCTGAAATGGTGATGGTGGTGGAGAGGAGGTAGGTGGACATTGGCCCACGCAGAGCAGCAGTATGAACAAGATGTAGGCGAAAGTCGGGTCCTCCTGTCCAAGTTGTTGGTGGCCTGGGCCGGAACGCACATTCACACCCAGTGGGGGTGGGTGTCCGAAAAGGCATGTACTGGTTCCTGACCCGTAATAATTACAGCTCCAGCGGTCCCACAAGCTAGTGACTGGGCTGGCCGTTTGCACCTTTGGTAACAAACCGATAAAGCATAAGGAGTGACTTGGGTGGCCCACCATTCTGTTCTACATATTTAAGGAGGGCTGGAACTCTTGCCTGTTTTTTGGTGAAAAGATATATAACGTGCTTGGAACTCTCCCATCCGCTCGGCACAAAGCCATTAGTTCTCTGAATGGTGCAGAGGTCCGACCATTAGGTAAAGGGAGGGTACATGCAGCACCAACACTTTGGTGACATTGCGCACGTCTAGCTGCTGCTTCGCCTTATGTGATGTTGGACCCGCATAGTGTAGTCACTTTTTTGGCAATATTACGCCTCGCTTAACGACTGCTGCTGGCCGCCTGATTACGATGAGCAGGAATCAACTGGACCGGGAGAAGAATTACAACATAGAAACATCGACCTCATACCTTAGAGTCATATAGATGAGCCTTGACCCTGGCTGCAAGACATGCCTTCCACTTGGTCGGCCTGGCAGCTCTGCAGGTATGCAGGTGCGCGGCAGGATTGACCACCACATCTGAGCCCACGGTTTTCTCCCAGGCCCAACCGGAAGGTGCTCAGCAAATGTGATGACCGCAGGGCCGATGTGCCAAACGGTTAGCTCCCTGGGCCACGCATCACAAGCTTTCTTGCTATCTCTATTTTCCTTTCAGCCCCAGAGTATTCTACCATATACCCATATTCCGGCTTCCACCTGCCACAACCGCCGAGTATTCTGTTTTACCCAAACACCGCCAACACCGGCTCTGCACTGAGTGACTACTGCTTGCCACGCCGCTGCTGGCCGCATCTTCGCAGAGGCCACTGTGCCGCTACTTTGTTGGACCTCGAAGCGGGTTTTTACCCCGTGGCCGCTTGGCTCTTCCACCTGACCTCACACAGCTGGCAATCCCTGCTGACCTCAACGGCCACACTACCCACTTACTGGCTGCGCCGCAGCCTGACGCGCAAGCTGGACGTCCTCTTCCTCCCTGACGAAGATGAAGCCCTTGCCTCACCCGCTCCCAAGTGCGGGTCGGCTACATCATCAATCTATTTTTGTTTTCATTGCCTGCTGTCCTCACCACCGTTCTTAGGTTTGCCGAGGCTGACCCCTCACAAACATGAACCTCCCCCATGCCACACTCCACATCTATAGTTTTGTGCCCGCCTACTGCAAGAAGCAGGGGATATGGCCCCATTTCTTCGCTGCCAAGTAGCTGCTGACTGCCCTCCTCAAAATTGGTTCAACCTCGGCTATATAGTGGCGCTGAGCCCCAGACCGCCACCAATAGTAGAAATTCTCTGGCTGAGGGAAACCGGATAGGGACCAGAGGCGTGTTGAGGAAAGGTGAGTGCCGCTGACCCGCTCCCCTGGCCATGCCAACAAGGGTTGTGTTCTGACGTTCCACACCGACTCTTGATGGGGTTGTCAGATGTCAACCCCCCTGGGAGTAAGTTGATGACCTAGCAATAACCAATCAAAGAACCATGGGTTGCCTAGTCAGTACAAGGCCCGCAAGATGACATAGGCAGATGTTTTGTCCTCACCCACCGAGTGACCCACCCTGCTTGCGACGTCCCCTTGCTGTGCTGTGACCTGGGCCTGCTCCAGGAATGTTTTGTGCTGCCTCTGCCACTCGCAGTGCAGAGCCTGCCACCTCTCTGCTGACATACGTGTTTGTTCTTAAAATGTACAACACGGTTTGATGAAGAATAACTGTATATGATAACTACACCTACTGTATTTGACGCCAAATAGAACCCACTAATAAGCTTGGGTAACCCTTGGAAATAAATTGCGCTCCACAAATGGGCAGGAAAAATTGAACCAGTGTTATGTGCCGTTTAAAAAAATCTCTGTTTGTATTTTACTGAATAATAAAAGCACAAACAGGCTTACTTAACCTTCGGAGTATGAATTAGCTACAGACTTAATTTTGTGGCGGTGAAAAACAAAGTTTCTTTTACTGAGGATATCATAAAACAGCATAACACGCTTAAAAAAACCCCTGATGTAAATTACGCAAAAGAATTGAGCACCGGAAACCTACTTAGCTATGTAGCGGAGTTAACAATTGCGTGTTTTCTACGCAACAAACAAAGAGAAAAAATTTGTAATTTAAACCTCGCTTGTGAATTAAGCAACAGTAAAATTGTCTTTTTTTATTTTTTTGTGGATATGTGCGGTGAAAAGACAGTTTTATTGGAGTTACAACATACCAACAGCATCAAAAAACGCTTAATTAACCCCTGGATTGTAAATTGCGCAAATAATTGAGCAGTTGAGCCAAAAATGAATTGGTATTTGTATTGTACAAAAAAAAAACGCTGTTTCTCTTTAAATGAATACAACAGGGAACTGGCTTAGGATTCCCACTTGGATATTGAATGAATAGTGCAGCTGCAAAGTGGACGACACACTGGACTTCAAATCCAATACCCCACAAAATCCAGAAATAGAACATAAGAGAAAGCAGTCTCTGAACAAGGCTGAGACACCACCCAAAAATCGCTGTATAAAAATCCAGTTCTCTTCAGTAACAATCAGCCGTGGCAGCACCTTCCTGATAGTACAGTGAGATCGGTAAGAGCTTCCAGCGTCGCGCCCGTACTTAAATATGCGGTGACGGTCACAGAAATCCCGCCGGGTCCTGATTGGCTTTCAATCTCTCTGCACATGGTCCATGCATGCAATGCCCCTTCTTCCTCCCAGAGTGGCAGTTTGGGCCCTCCCCCATGTACGGCCATTGCTCCGCAGCCATTAATTTATTCAATCACAAGCCACATCTTCATTCACACCAAAAGTACCGCTTCCAAACTCTTCCGACATTCTTCGTTTCCAGAACCGAAGTTTTCCTGAAACTCATAAAACGAATTTCCACTTTCGTTAGAATCGATTCGCCCATCTCTATCCACAGCATGAGCACCAAACCGTGCATGATCCCCCACATTTTAAAAAGTGCCGTAAAAAAGGGAGTCTTTCAACACCATTTTAGTATCACTGGACATAGACTATACCTGTGCCGGGCCACAGCGATGAGCCCCAAACCTGCATGACCCCCGCAGATTAAAAAGTGCCCGGAAAAAGGATCATCTTTGAACCACCATTTTTGTTTCAATGGACAAAGACCTAACCCAGTCCCTGGTGCCACAGCATGAGCCCCCAAACCAGCATACCCCAGATTAAAAAGTGCTCGGAAGAAAGGATTCACTTTGAACCACCATTTTTGTTTCAACACTGACATAGACTATCCCTGTCCTGGGACACAGCAAGAGCACAAAACCTTCATGACCCCCAGATAAAAAAGTTTTCCTCGGAAAAAGATCTATTACAACCACCATTATAGATATCACTGGACATAGACTATCCCTGTCCGGCCCGACAGCGTGAAGCCCCAAACCTTGCATGACCCCAGATTAAAAAGTGGTCCGGACAAAGGAGTCTTTTTCAAAACCACCATTTTAGTATTCACTGGACATATACTGTTCCCTGTCCTGGGTACGCTTTGCCCCCCAAATAGTGCGGACCAATTGAGCTTCACATAGGAAAAACTTGGTGGATTAACGCTCCTGTTTCCACCCAGGTGCCCTTAGTTTTCCTTTGCATTCTTATTTCTCAATTTTTCTACCTCAACGAGCTTGGAGGAAATAGTCTCTGTACTTTGTTCCTGACACGTGCTCCCATACTCCATGGTCCTCTGAATAACCTACTTCTGGTCAAGTTTTCCTTTACCAACCTTGTACAATTCAGAAGGAATATTTTTAACAGCTATTTGTACATGCAAGATTTTTTTAGTGAGTTTAAAAATTCTAGAAAACACATTTTTAAAATAGGATGAAACCCCCACCATAGTCTTAGTTTCTTTCTCTTATTTTTAATTGTATAAATGGGTTATTTCCTCAATACAGGGATGACAGCTATGGTTAAAAATCTTGCAAAAAACAAGTCATTTTGTCAATAAGTGTCCATTACAGTGTCCTAACCTATTCCTGTTTCTGACATCTACCATCTACCCTGAGCCACACTTTAGACATATTGTGATTGTTGAACAAATGTCTGTTAGAAACAAATTGTTTTTATAATAGGACCTGAGTATAGCTGCATGCACAGCAAAATGCCCCCAAAATTCAAAGCAAGACCCTTAGCCACTTTGACAATTTGTGAAGAACAAATGTCTGTGTATAAAACAACATTTTTTTTATAATAGGACCTTTGTTAGCATGCATGTCACAGCAAAATGCACCCCCAAAAATTCAAGTATGATCCTTTGAGGAGCCACTTTGACAATTGTGAAGAACAAATGTACTGTTGAAACAACATTTTTTTTATAATAGGACCTGTAATTATTGCTGCATTTTCAAAGCTACCAATACCAAAAAAATTATAAAAATTACTTCTCCAGGGCCACTTGTAAAAAATGTTATGGAGAAATCCACTTATAAGCCACACTTCAGTTCCAAAGGACCATGATTATAGCTTTATCTCACCAGCACCAATGACCCCAAAAAAATTTTAAATAAGAACTTCTCAGCCATTATTAAAAATTTGAGGAGAAATGCCACTTAAAAGCCACATATTCTGTCCCAAAAGACCAATGAGGATTGCTGTATCTCTCACAGGCAACATGACCCAAAAAATTATAAATATACTTCTCATCCACTATTTGAAAAATTGTGAGGGAGAAAGATGAGTGCCACTTAAAAAAAGCCACATTTCAGTATCCAAAGACCATAATTATAGCTGAATCCACAGCAACAAGACCCTCAAACCATTGACAATGCGAAAACCATTCTAAAGATAAAGTGAGTATAAAATGGAATAACGTGTTGTCATGAAACCTAGCAGCTTTAACAGTCCTCCTTACTGCAAAACCAGGAAAAAGAACTGTTGGTAAAAGAGAATAAAAATTCCAGTAAGAAATGATCATAGTAAAAAAAAAGTTTATATCATGAGGGACCATTTCTGTTTGAAGAGAATGTGAAGTAGACCGGCAACTAATTCGGTGACCACACATTGGGGCCAACAACATCAGCAGAATCCATGCCTGAATCCATCTTTGTGGAAAACAAACATCCACATTATCTGTGGAAAGCCAGATGCGTTTTTCTGTCAAGACTCCTCCAACAGTGCTGAAGGTCCCTCAGATATGACGCTGGCTGCTGTGCAGGACAACCCTCCTATGGTGTGGAGAGGCAATGCATTGGCCATTCGTCCATATTGGATACCCATAAGTCTATTGGGTCCGAACACATACAAAACAATCGTTGTTGAGACGCAGATAGTCGTGCAACCATGATCCTAAGCTGGTCCTCCTGTGTTTGGATGTGTTGCCCTGCATTGCATGCGTTGGTGCCCACACTTTGCAACTAGCCCTGTGACCCCGAACCACTGCCCCTAATGAAGGACGATGAAATTTAGAGAAACTTCAGGGCCTTTGTGGGATTTGACGGAGAGAAAGAGCTCCGTGACCGCAAGTCTTGGACCGTCTCCTCCTCTCCGTCGTTGGCAGTGACCACCTGTTTTTTTCATCAGAGAGTGTCCAACGATCGTTCCCGAACAAAGATCACCACAATGCCCATGCTGACCAAGGGGCATTGTCCGCACTGACCATTTTGTGGCTTCTTCTTCAAATAACAGGCAAGGATGGTTGCAGAGCTCTTTCACCTGCCTCCACACTCGGTGGTTCAAACACCTCGAGGTCCGTACCGCTGCTTGTCAGGCCATGTTTCACTTCGTAACTGCTAATGGCATTGCGCTGTTGCCCTACCAATCGTGGAGCATGATGTAGGGTGAATTCCCAGCGTGTTTGCCCATGTCAATCAATGAGACGTTTGACGGGGAGCGCCGAGCTTACCGCTGCAGGACGCAGCCAATGCGGACGAAGCAGGGTGCGAAATAGGCTGGGAAACGTGAGGAACTTAGACTTCGAATCCCTTCCACAGCAGCAGTCCAGACCCGGGAACCTCTTTAAAAAAATTTCTGGACGACCAGGTTCATGACATGGTGCCCAGCGAGGGATGTGCTCCAGGCCTAACCGATTTTTAAGGGCGGCCAGCAGATATTTGGCCCTATATCTCTTCCATAATCCCCGCACACCCCCTTGCCTGGGCACAAGGTACTCTAGCAGCCACCCCGCCCAGTGCTCGTTGCTTCACATTCGGAAGCCGTGCACAGCTCCTGACCTGTGTGGGGACAACGGTCTCCAAGACAGATTAATATCAACTCACGGCCTGATTCCTGATGGCAAACGGATGCCACTCCAAGAGGACATTGGGGGAAAGAAACCCTGCACCATACCCAGCTGGTTTTTGAAGTAGCGTTGCGACCGAGCCTTATAGCGCGACCGTCACCCCCATAGACATCCACCCCCAGGCTCAACACCAGTGAGCTGACACAGAGAGATATAGCGGCCATGGAAGTGCTTACAATTCCATGTGTCTGTGGTCAATGGGACTTTTTCTTTTTCTTTCTTTTTCCATCTCCTTTCTCCTTCTTTTTTTTTTTTTTTTCTCCTTCCGGCCCACAGATGCAGACAACAGCGCTTGAAATTTTAGAATGACACATGTCTGGCCAGGGCAGTGACGGCTTTATCCCTGGCAAAGAAAATGCCTGCTCGGCATCTGATTGGGGGCACGCAAGGGCCATGACGCGGTGGAACCCATCTGAGTCCACCAGACGTGAAATGCCCAAACAATTTCCAAGGCCAAATCGCCTGGCAATGCCGACATTCATGCTTTTGACTTGGGATGGTTTGGGTTAAAGTGTTTCTTCTGCGCTCCCAAACCTGGAAGCCAAAAGGCCTGGCTGCTAGACTGGCCGCTGTAAACGTCGTGCAGTCATCAACTGGCGGAAGGAAAGGGGTAGGATGGGTCTCAGTGGTGCTGGTGGTAATCTGGCGACGGTGGAGGATGAAGAGGAGGCTGATCCCTATCAAGACACCTGATATACCTGGCAGCTGAGGAACCGCTTGGTGTGTCGGATAGCAACAGGCTTAAACAGAAGGTTGTGACAAGTAGTTGGAGGCCCGACGTCCGTCTGACTTTTTTTGGCCAAGTGTTGCCGGCTCCAATTTCAACTCATGCATTCGGCTGCATAGACTAGACATGTTGGTGTGGTTAACCACCTAAGGTTCTTCATGCCTCTACTTAATTGCGTTTCACGGCAAAGGCGCATATGACATCCTGGGTGAATCAGAGGCTTGCTCAAGAGGTCCCAGGCTTGAAGAGGGATATCCTGGACCATTTTGACCGGGCGATAAGCGAGTGACGGGGTTTGAGGGCTGACCAGTGGCTGGGTAATCATATTAGGCGGACTTCTGCGACCCGCCCTCCTCCCTTTTTTAGGGAGGCGGAAACCCGTATTACACTACCCCCATCGTCTTCCTCCTCGTCCATGATGAGCGCTACGCAAGCAAATATCTGCTGAAAAGACCACGATGGATCGCGCCAATGACGTCACGTAACAACATCAACACAGGTGACTTTTCGTCTCCTGACATACTGCATCCCAGGAGCACTGCGGCTACAACAAGCAAGAGGGACTGCAAAGGCATTGCCGCCCGCCCCCCCGGATTTTTTTGCCAGTTGACCCCGCTTCCTTCTCTCGCTCCACGATGCCCAGTAACTGGCGTCAGAGCAGAGACAATCAATCATCCTTTGCCTCTTAGATCTTTTGACATTGCCTTCTTGACCCCCCAAACTACCGCAATATGGTCATCAAAGAGTTCTTCATAAAAATGGATATAACCACAGTGGGGGGGTACCCGAGTTGACATTTTTAGGGGCTGCTTCCATTGTTGGACGGAAGCTGGATGATGCTGATGACGACATTTGTGGCCGTGAACTGGGGAGACGAGGAGGTAAAGAGCTAGCTGGATGCAGGATGCCATTAACCAGAGAAGGACAGATTGGCGAAGCTGGTTCATTACTGATATTCACAGGGCCCCGACCCAGCGAGTTACAAGGCTCGACGGTCCCAGCAACCGACTGAACCGCTGGGCATAGCCTTTAGTCACCAGCACACTGGAATGAGCACCTTCTCTCTACCTCAACCTCCATGTCCTAAACCCCCCTCTTCTTTGCTCGCTAAACCCCACGCTGCCATTTTTACGCCTCCATGTTCAAAAATATAAAAAATTTGGATGAGCAGTTAATGGAAGAGTTATGGGAAGTCACTTATTAAAAGTACGGCAAAATAAACCATTCTCAAAACCTTTCTAATCAAAACAAAAATGCTGGATTCAAAATAGAGTGCAAAGTAGATCTATTCAACAAAGCTGCCGTCGCCAAAGTGAAAAAACCATGTATCTGAATGTAACGTATAATAAAAGGTTATTTAGTTGGCACCTATCAATTCACCAGGTGGGGGACTACAAAACATTGGCAGTAAATCAACATTTAAAGTGCATGTATGCCTCAATGAAAAAACTGACTCTGCGCCGAAATTGAAAAAAACCACGTATCGTAATGGTATACGGATAAATAATAAGTATTTTTGGGCACCAATTAACAATTACCCTAGTGTTAACAACCACAATCTGTATTCTAATTTTAACGCAAAAATAGAATCTATCAACAAAGCATGGCCTGCGCCCTCAAAAACGTGAAAAAACACATTATCTTGAATGTAATTCGGATAATACAAGGTATTTTTGGCACCTTTCACTTCAACCTGTGGGTGACTACCAAATTTGCTGTAATCACCATTTAAGAGTGCAAGAGGTGCCGCAATGAACAAAGCTGTATGTGGCGCCAAAGTCAAAAAAACACGTATCTGAAATTTATTTGCACCTATCAACCTATGTGCTGACTACCAAAATTTTTGCTGGGATTTGCTAATTAAGTTGCAAGGTTGGGATATATATCAAACAAAGGTGAATATGTGCATAAATTGAAAATGAACACCTATCTGAAATGTATCGCGATAATTTAAAGAGAGTTTTTGCACCTAACAAAAGAGATCAGCATTTACTAGGAAAAGATGTGTAACCTAATAAAAGTTCACCAGGCATAGGCCCAATATCCAGGAAATATTTCAATAGAAAACTGTTAAATAAAAAAGCAATTGCAGTGGCAATTTCTAACACTAATCCTTGGTTGAAAACAATATCCAAGTATTCAATATGGCTTGTCAGTTTTCGCTCCAGACTGGGCCCCCCATCCCCTCCCGGCCGCACCCACCCGTTGACCTTTAAACATCCACAAAGCGGTAGATCTCCTTTAAAATTCACTAGCTACCTAACTACATAAAAATCTCCAATCCTTCTAATCTTCTAACTAAGTTATAAGATCACACACAGCTAATAGTAGAGTTTTCCTGTGAAGAAATAGAATAATTTTCGCTGAGCAGGTTTGTACACAGGCAGATGCGCACGTCCAAACTGCTATGAGAAACCCGCTGAGAGACACTGAGCTGGCTGAACAGGGGGCTGTTCTATTGTAAAAACAAGGTCATGAGATTTTTTTCCATCCAAGTCGCAACCATAACACAATTCCAGTACGAAGACGCGCATCACACATCTCAACCCTGCTCAATTTCTGTAAGCTGATATGCTGCCGCCAAAATGACAGGAAGCGGCGAAAATGGCGCGATCTTCATAGATGATGCACAGATTTTAACCTAAATTATCGCATGATCTAAAAATTTCGATCAACATAAAAACTGTGCCGATTTCAACTTGTCGATAATAATCGCTCAACACTAAAGACAGCAAAAACTTACCTTAATGACATCAAAATTCAGCCCAAAAAAACAGTTAACATCAAAAATAATAAGAAATAACCAAAGCACTACAAAAAGCAACCAAAATGACAACAAAATTCAAAAGTTGGCCCTACAAGCTCAGAGGTAATTGAGCTGTTGTGTAGAGTACATAATTCACAAATACTGTACATCCTCTCAGGCAGAAGCTGTGAAGTGGCCCAATTTTTTTCAGTTTTCCTCTTTGGCCCCAAGGTCCCGTCACCATTAGTTATGCTCTTGAATTGGCAAGTGTCCTATCTGAACATAAATTTATTTCTCTGAGAATACAAACGCCGTTCGGAGCTAGAAAAAAAAATCTCCTTCTACAGACAAACATTTGGTGATTTATTATTCCCATTTTTATTTGGAATATTTATTTTCCAAATTTGTAAAAAGCCCGGGGAGAGTGGCGGAGAGCGGGAATGAGTGCGGCGGCGTCTTCCGGTGTCGGTGTTTTACTGCTCCTTTTAGCTCAGGATATAATTGGGTTTTGTTGAAGTTGTTCTTAACACTTTCTTTGCCGACCTCCTGCTCTGACAATCTTTCTTATTTCCTGGGGAATGGACTCGTGTCTGACATGATGTCATTTCTTACCATTGATAAAACTTGTTTGAAAACCTCTCTTTATTTCCACTTTTTAAAGCGCTTTGCAAACCTTCAGCTGTGAATGCATTTTCTTAATCGTTCTTCTTTTGTTGGAAAAAATATCGGCTTATGTAACAAATTCCCGGAAGGAGCCGTTGTCAGGATTAAATCAAATTACACCGCAGCAGATATGTTGTTAAAGAGCAACACTTTCTACATTCCTAAAACTTAGGGGGTGACAAATGGGAACTTTAAACCAAACTTTACATCATTTTGGGAAACCAGTTTGTTTTCTACCAAGTTTATAATACAAGTCCAAATTTCCATCTGAAATTCAATCTCTAATTTTAGGATTAACAATTTACATTGCTTGAAGGGATGATCAAGGTTAAACACAAATCTCTACATATCATTTAGTTAAGTTAAATTTAATAAGTGTCAGAGAAAAATAACCTTCAGGTCCCCTTTTGTCTTTCCCCAGTCATCCTACTCCTCCGCTCTTCATTTTATTACCATTTCTGGTTATTGGGTGGGACTTTATATTGGTCATATGACTATTTCCAATTGACCATTAGGGTATGTTCACACGTCGTTTTTAAGATCTGTTTTTGGATCCGCTATTTGGACCCAAAACAGACCCAAAAATCATCTAACGATGTGCAGTGTGATTTACATTAGTTTCAGTGTAAAACATGCATCACCGTTCAGACCAGTGATCGCCGATATGTGTTTACTTGCGTCTTTTCGATGCGTTTTTCGGATCCGTTAAAAGAATTGTCATGTCAATTCTACTTGGGTTTTATACAAGGGAAATCCCCATAGGAACCAATGGAGAGCACTCTTGGAGCCTGAAAAACGAATCCAAAAAAGCAACACACTTTTGGGTACATGTTGGGTACATTTAGGATGCGCTTTTTGCATCTGAAAAACACATTGGATTAAAATTTGAATGTCTGTGATTTGGAAGAAAACGCACTGAAAAATGCATCCAAAAGGCTTGCAAAACGCATCCAAAACCCCCTTTACAGATGCGTTTTTGGATGTTTTTTGGATGCAGTTTGGATGTGTTTTGCATGCTTTTTGGATGCATTTTTTGGATACGTTTTTCAATGCGTTTTCTTCTAAATCACAGACATTTAAATTTTAATCCAATGTGTTTTTCGGATGCGAAAAGCGCATCCTAAATGTACCCAACATGTACCCAAAAGTGTGTTGCTTTTTTGGATACGTTTTTGGATGCAGTTTTCAAATCGTTTTTCATGTAATGAAATACGGATCCAATTCGCCATGTGAACATACACTTACTACAGTAAATCCCACCCCTCTACTTATAAGCTCCGCCTCATGGTAGTTAGTAGCTGTGTGGAGGCTCTCAGTAGCACGAACTGGGTATGCTCTACTAGATAAGAGAAAAAGCATCAGACAGTCATAGCTTCTAGCAACAAGAGATATAAGTTGCATCAATCAGGCTTTGTAGGTAGAAGCAAGGCATAAATACTCTTCATTATTGATAAGTACATATATTTGAAAACTTTGCTATTTTTACAATATCTATTTAATGGGATGTAATTTTGATGTAATTTTGATTGACCTTTGCAAAAAATTCTGGAGTAAAGTTTCCATTAAATCTTGACTTTAATTAAGAATTATCAATAAAATCCATTTTCCCAAAAAAAGATCCACATCAAGGAAAATGTAAATTGCACAATCCGTCAAAAACTAAATGTAGTAACCTTGAATCCCGCCTGCTAACAAAACGCAGCTATTGGCAACACATTTCAGAACCAATCCCTATTCTTATAATATGAATAAGGAGAGGTTTTCATGACGGATTGAGAAATTTATTTGTCTTGATTTGGATCTTTTTTGGAAAATGGATTTTATTGATAACAAGCTTAAGTTGTTAATGCTCAGTATGGAGATGGGCTTGAGACTGCTTGGGAGTCTTAACTGATCATCTATCTCACAGAGACTGCAGTCGTGCCTCAGTCTGATGGGGAGTAACTGCTGGTCATCTTCTTCACTTAGACTGCAGTCATGCCTCAATCTTCTGGGAAGTCTCTGCTCTCGTCTCTCTCACTGGGACTGCAGTTGTTCTTCAGTCTGCTGGGGAGCTGTGATCAAGGGCTCATTTAGGGCCAGAAACGTGTCAGCTGACGCCATGCACAGAGGTGTATATTCAATAAAATAAAAAAAAAAACTTTCAATGCATGATCTTGAACCTTGATTGGTGAAAAAGTGGAACTTTATAGCTTGAAAGCTGCCGGTGATCCATGTGGATAGTTGCCTAAAAATCGTTATCCCAGAGAGATAAGCTCAAGAACCTCCTGAAGGGTGACTGTTATTATACCTTGTGTTGAAATGGTTGCACTTTATGAGATTATTGGAATGATGGTTCCAATTTTTCTTTAAATGTTGATGTCCTAGAGAGCTGAAGCCCAGACCAAAACCTTCCAAAGCGCCTGATTTAGCTATGTGCTACATTTGGTACAGATCGGTCCAGACATTTGGCCATAAATAAAGAACAGAAAAATCCCTGTTTCAGGACAAGAAACTCAGTAACACTGAACATTTGCAGACATCAGAAAGAGTGAAGAGAGATGTTGGTCCTGGTTCCAGACCTGTCTCCGTCCTCCTCTCAGCAGGATTCTCCCATTTGCTGTATTTGTCAGAACTGTCGAGATGGAAGAAAGCTCCGCATACATTTCTCTGCTATTCCCTATCTGCCTTGTACTGACATTTGTGAAGCTCAAAGTGACTGAACACTAGAGACTATTGCACCAGTGGAAACTGTATAGATTTCAGAGGTCCCTCCTGAGAGGCCAGAGAAGCGCAGTATCTTCTCAGCATTCACCTGCTGGTGTTCAGCTCCACATTTCAGCATCTGACTTTATTCTAAGCTGCACCCATGGACCTGCTCCTTACCGGATCTCAACGTCCAAATTATTATAATCAGAGATGTTTGCAGAGATCAAGGCCTTGCTGAATCCCACCCCCCTCGTCCTCACTTCTATTTTCTTTCTTTCTTTTTACTTTTTTAGTTTTTTAAAAATAAATTTATTTTTTTTACAATTTTAAAAAGGAGTTTTCCAAGACTTTTAAACCTCCCCCCCCATCCTTGAAAAAGGGAAAAATACCCATAAGACCCCTCTTATCACCACCGAATCCCAGTGCCCTCCCCCCCAGTCCCTCACTGATGATAGCACATTCATGGATCACATGTGCTGCACCAATTTTGGGCCTCAGGGGTCACATTTTGGGAAAACGCACATAAACCCAACGGGGCAGTGATTGGCTGCAGAATCATGTGATCCAGGAATGGGCCACTATCAATGAAAAACCAGGTTGGGCAGGAACGCTGGAGCTCTGGAACGGTGGTGATGAAAAAGGCTGATAAGGAGTTATGTTCTATTTTAGCACAGTGGGAAGTATAGGAAGGTTCTTAAAAGTTTTTAAAAAAACCTGATACTCGTTATTTTCTAGTTTCTTCTTAAAAATATAAAAACTGTTTAAAAAAATAAAGGGGCAGTTTTAGTGGGGTCCTATTTCACAACCTTCAATCCAACCCCCCAAGGCTGTTAAAAGGCCCCAAATGCTACAAAAATGTATAAAAAACAGTAGAAAATTTGTCAGATTTGTCAGCAATAGTCCTCTAAACATCAATGGAGATCAGAGCCCAGGGATCCACACCGAAGGCATTTTTTAACACATTACTGTAATATTTAGAAAGGTTTTCACTTGAGTTCTAATTACTAATAGATGCTCCAAACAGGGGCGGTATTTGAATCCTTGGGAGACATAGTTACTGTTGGCCCCACCGTGAATTTCATGACTGTATAAGCAGAGCAGGTTTAAAAGGAGTTTTATGGGCTTTCCAATTCTGTTGGTGCGGGGAAAATTTTAATACATCGATTAATTGTTTTTTTCCCCCTTCATTTTAATGCAACCCCCCCTGCCTGTCTATCTCGGAACAGACCCTAAAAATTTGGAAGACGGAGAGTTGGTTACCTTTGCACACGACTCTTTTGTCCTTTGGGACTCTGGTGACTGAACACATGCTTTTCCGTCGGGAAAACTCCCATGAAAAAATGGAGAGAACACAGCGCTCCCCTTACGGGGGAACCCCCATAGAACAGAATGAGAAACAGCGCTCCCTGTACTGGGAACTCCCATAGTGGAAAATGGAGAACACAGTGCTCCCCTCTACTGAGAACTACCAAAGAACAGAATGGAGAACACAGCGCTCCCCTGTAGATCAGAAGCAAAATCAAAAGTTAATCCACATATCACTACAGAAAAAAAATCAATAAAGGCACAAAGCATCAAAGATGGGTGGGAATTGGGGAAGGGTTTTTCCTCTATAAACCCATTGTTCTGCCCCCAATGGGGGAATAAAGGGTGTAACGGGCTGGTGGAGATAGTGACGGGGAGACTTTCTACCTCGTATCCAGAATGTGGAGCAAAGGGCCCCAAGCGGCCTTATAGTAATTAAAAAAACAGTGGTATGAAAAAGAATGTGGGTTTTTCCCCCTGGATACAAAATGACACTGATACAGAAAGTGGTTATCTTTGTAGTATATAAACCTTTTTGCGTTTGGTTGCTGCGCTGCTGTTTGTTGTTGCGTTTACTGCTCTGTTTTTTGCGCACTGCTGCTGTTTTTGTTTTGCTGCAGTCGGGTGGTCAAAAATTTAGCTTTGCTAGCCCAAAAGATTTGCTCCCCTACATTTAAAAGAAAAAAAATAACAGAAAAGACACAGAAAATCCCAAAAAAAACCCTCCCTAAAGAGAAAAACTTTACAAAAAAAGGGAGCATATGTAAATTTGTCACAGATTTGGCAGCGCAGCAAACAATAATAATAAAGAATGATGGAGAAAAGGATGCAATAAATAAACAGTTGAATAAACTACCTATAAAGAAGGGGAACACACAGCCCTGTGAAGTCTTCCATTTTAAGGGGGCCAAGGGGGGGACATACGGCCCCCGGAATCAAAAATTGGGAGCCGTGCATAGGGGCTAACAGGAGGGGGTGGCCGGCCAAGCGGATATGGCAAGGAAGGAAGCCACATGGAATGGTGCAGGGGTAAGCGGACACCCAAAGTCATGGACGATAGCAGGAGCAGATGATAATTTTATTTCCACCCAATTGCACTGCAGTCCCAACATGAGCGTGAAGGACGATTAGTGATAATTAGTGATGAGCGATTGTGTCAACTATCGTTATCGATTCAATTCAATCGTCAATTATCAAGCATTTCCCATGTCATAATAGATTATCGCCCATGACATTAACAGGGAAGAACAACACCTTCATTCTTTCACCCAACGGGTGGGAAGGGGAGAATTAACATCCACAACAGTAAATTAGGGGATAAAAAATCACAGAAAATCAACAACCCCCCATTCACTACCCTGTCTTGCACCACAGCTGACCCTTTAAACTGATGACCCCCAAATTAAAAAATGCCCGAAGGCATATGATTTTAACCATCATTTTACTTTTGAAAGCCCCCGGGGGGAAAATTGAAAATTTTAAAAAACCCGGGTTTTCCCCCTGGAAACCCGCCCGGGGATGAGCCCCAAACCTGCATGACCCCCAGATTAAAAAATTGCTGGAAAAGGAAATCTTTCAAACCCCCTTTTAGTTTAACTGGAATTGCTATATCTTTCCTGGGACCGAGTTTAAATTTAAAACCCGTCTGACCCCGTTAAAAAGTGCCGGAAAAAAGGGGTCTTTTAACCACCATTTTTGTTGAATGGACATTGACTATACCTGTCCTGGGCCCCAGCATGGCCCCAAACCTGCTACCCGAAAATTTTAAAAAAAGCCGAAAAAAGGAGCTTTCAACCACCCTTTTAGTTGAACGGACATTGACTATATTTTCCTGGGCCACAGCATGAGCCCCAAAAATGCATGACCCCCAATTTTTAAAATGCCGAAAAAAAAGGGGTCTTTTAAAACCCCCATTTTAGTTGAACCCGGGCATTGACATACCTGCCTGGGCCAATATGAGCCCCCAAACCCGCAGACACAGATTTTAAAAAATGCCGGGAAAAGGATCTTTGAACCCCCATTTATTGAATGGAATTTACTATCCATGTTGGGTGCGCTGACCCAAAAACCCGCACAGGTGCCTTTATGGACCATCCAGAAAGTGTTCAATAAAAATAAAATATTAAAAAAACTCGTTTTCCATTATGCTGGGGGCTAGAGCTATGCCATTCTACTGGGGACTTGTTCCACCGTGAAATTAGAATGTGAAGCAAACGAAACAGATGTCCCCAGTAGGTCAACGAGGCCTGTCTAAAAATCCTGCATTCAACTGTCAAGGGGTTGGGGGAAATTACTGATCAAGGCGGGTGAGGCTGTAAACATGGATCACCCGGGTTCAGCTGGCAGGGCCGGACTTACAGTGGCGTAGTGAGAGCAAGGGCTAGCGTCCCGCCCTCTATTAACACGCAGGTTCACTAGCAGTGCCCGATTACAGTGGGTTGGGTGAGAGCCTAGGTTTGTGTCCGTCATCCATTAACAGGGCAAAAAAAGCCCTTATAATGCAGCAATGAAAACATCGTGCTGAAGCAGAGTGCAGAAGCGGAAGTGGGAGTCAACCTCCTGCTTTCCTCATACACAGTCAAGACCTGGTAGCGCTAAGAAATTTCTGCCTCTACAAGAGCGTTTGGGCCCCCCCTGTATGAGTGAGGACCATTTGAGCTTCACTTGGGAAATACTGGTGTTAAGCTCCTTTCACCCAGGTGCCCTTTTCTTGGCATTCTTTTTCTCTTTTACTCAACGTGTTGGAGGAAATTTTTCTCTGTTCTTGGGGTGGCGAATGTGCTCCAAAACCCATTCCTCTGAATAACCTACATCTGTTCAAGTCTTCCTGTACCTCCCTTGTTCAATTCAGAGGAATATTTGTATCAGCTATTTTGTACATGCAAGTTTTTTAGTAGTTTAATTCTAGAAAAACACATTTTTTAAAATGGGAAATGAAATCCACCACGTCTTTGTTTCTCTTTTTTTAATTGCATTAAATGGGTTTCTCACTACAGGATTGCTAGCTATGTTAAAGATCTTACAAAAACAAGTCATTTTTCAATATGTGTCCATTAACAGTGTCCTACCTATTCCTGTTTTTGACACACCATCACTTTGAGCCACCTTGACAATTGTGAAGAACAAATGTCTGTTAGCAAAAAAATTTTTTTTATTATAGGACCTTTAGTAGCTCATTTCACAGCAACATGCCCCCCCAAAAATTTAAAACATGACCCTTGAGCCACTCTTGGGCAATTGTGAAGAACAAATGCTGGTAGAAACCACATTTTTTTTTATAATAGAACCTGTAGTATTGCTGCATTTCAAGCACATGACCCCAAAAAATTATAAAAATGACTTCTCACCACTTTTAAAAAATTTGTGGGGAAATGCCACTTAAAGCCACATTTCGTTCCAAAGGCCCAAATTTTTTTACTGTATCCACGCAACATGACCCCAAACCAGAAAATACAAAAAATTCTAAGATAAATATAAATAAAATACGGTTTTGTCATAAAACCTTGAGTCTTTTACAGTCTCCTCAGCAAAACCACAAAATTAATTTTTGGGGAACTGAAAATAAAAATTGCAGTAAGAAAATCATTTTAAAAAAGTTTTAAAGAGGCCCATTTTTTTTGGGAAAAGAAAATTTGAATAACCCGACAACTAATCGGACCTGGGCAATTGGGGCCACAACATCATCAGAGATCCATCCTGTTTCATCTTGATGAAAGTAAACGATCCACATTATCTGTGGAAACCATGCTTTTGTCGTCATGACTCCTCCCCCCATTAGTGTTTCCCACAATGCCTGCTGCTCCCCGCACGGCTGCGGGGCACTCTACTGCGTCACGTTGCGGTTTTTCCCCCGTGACTTTTGAAAAACGTGAAGCAACGCAACAGGTCCCTTGATAAAATCACAGGGTCCCCAACCCTGCTTTACCCCTCTTTTTGGGTGGGTTGCTGAGTTTGTTTTGTACTGGGGAAAAGGGGGTGGCCCCCATAACTTTTGTTCATTTGAGGCCCTTAATGCAGATATTTTTGGAGGAAAGAGCATCCAACACTCATGGAGGAGGGAGCCTTGTTTTCCCCAACCTCGGTCGGGGGGAAACAAGAAAAGATCTTCCTCATTTTTCCTCCTCCCCCCAAAAATTCGCCCCAAACTTTTTCCCAAGGGCAGGACTCAGAAACGCGGGTAAATACCTCCCATCCCCCTCCCTTCCCCCGCACAGCTTAAAACACCCCTGACTTGCCCCCAAAACACCTTGACTGAGGCACACCGGGCCCTAACAACCCTATGAAACCGATAAAATTGAAATGTCGGGCCTTTGTGGATTCGACGGAGAAAAAGCTCGTGTCGATCTTGTCCGTTCCTCCCCCTTGCTGGGGGGATCTGATTTTCAAGTGTCCAGCGATTTCCAGAATAAGATACCACAATGTTCTGCTGAAAAGGGGATTGCGCACTGACCTTTTGGGGCTTCTTCAAAATCAAGGAGGTGCAGAGCTCTTTCATGCCCCACTCTCGTGGCCAAACCCCGAGCCGACCTGCTTGTCAGGCATTTGCCCACTTGTACTCGTAATGGCTTTTGGGCTGCTGCCACAATCGCTGGAGCATGTGGGGTGGAATTCCAGCGTGTTGCCACGTCAAACTAAGGGGTTGACGGGGGGCCCAAGCTGACAAGAAAAGCACCAGGGGGATGAAGCGGGTGCAAACGGGAAGTGTGACTAAAATCTCGGCCTTCACGCAGGCAGTCCAGCCCCGGGGTATCTTTCAAATTTCGGGCACAAGCATGCATTTTCCAGAAAGGGATTCTCCACCTCCCGATTTTAAAAGGGGGCCCCGGAGATTTTACCGTTAACGCACACACCTTGCCTGGCACAATATTTTTGCCCCCCCAGCCGCGTCGTTCTCGTTGCAAGCTGTCCACAGCCCCTCCTGTGTGTTGAGCCCCAAGACTTTAAATTTCAACCGGCCGGGTTTTCTGGCACTGATCCAAAAGGGCCCTTGGGGAAAAAAACCCTGCCCATCCCGCGGGTTTTGAGAGGACCCGACCCTGAGAGCCACCTTACCACCAGACTTCCCCCCTACCCTGAGCTGCACTGAATAAGCGGTCTTGCCGTGTTTACTACCATGTGCATGGCAGAGAACTTGCAACACAGTCGACAACGCGCTTGAAATTTAGATGAACGTGCGGGCCCAGGCGGGGACGGTTTCTGGCAAAGAAATGCCTGCTGGGCATCTGGATTGGGGGGGAAAAGGGCCAGATGTGGGGGAACCCTCTGGTCCCCCCAAGGGAAAGGTAACTTTTCCCAACCCCAAAGCCTGGCAATACGACTTTCGGGCCTTTGGCTTTGGGGGTTTTGGGGTTAAAGTGTTTCTTCTGCCCCAAAAACCCGGGTAGACAAAGGGGCGGTTGCAAACTGGCCGCGACGGTGTGGGGCGTCAAACTGGACAAGGAGAATGGGAGATGGGCCTCCTGGGCTGGTGGTTTGGGGCGCGGGGGCTGAACGGAGGCTGATCATGACTGACTCTGGGACAGGGGCACTGGGAACGTTGGTGGTGGCGGAGGAGGGAGAGACAGAGGGGGGACATGGGTTGGGAACCCGGGATCGGGGTGGGCCTTTTTTTGGCCAAGTGTTCCCTCCATTTCACTCAAGCTTCCGATGTACTAACAGTTGTGGGGGTTAAAAAAAAAAGAGATTCTTTCCTCTATGAGCTTTACGGCAAAGGCCAAAATGAATCGCTGGTTAATCAAAGGCTTGCTCGAAAAAGCCCCGCTGGGTAGGGCCTGGACCTTTTGACGGGGAAAAAGCGGGGCGTGTTTCTGTGATCGGGTGGGGGAACATCTCAGCGGATTCTGCAACAGTCCCTCCCTTTTTGAGGCGGGAACCTACCCATCGTCTCCCCCTCTCCATATGAAGCTTTGGAAAAACAAATTCTGTGAAAAACCACGTTGGACCCCATGTGTCTTCACATCATCAAAAACGTGACTTCCTCGTCCTACTTTGCACCTGGATGCGGGCTACAAGCAACGGGTGCAAGGCGTTGCCGACCCCCGGATTTTTGCCGATTGACCGGGTTTCCCTTTTCCCCCTCGACTCGGGGAATTGGGGTCCAAACAACAAAAACATCCTTTTGGGCCCCTTTATCTTTGGAAATGCCTTGACCCCCCAAACCCCTTTTTTCATTAAAAAGGGCTTCAGAAATGGATTATCCACAGTGGTGGGTACACATTTTACATTTGGGTGCCTTCGCTTCTTTGGATGGATGCGAGAGCTGATGAGAATTTGGCCCTGACGGGAGGACGAGGATAAGACTGTTGGGTGCGGTTGCATTAACCCTGAAGGACGATTGGCCTTTGTTACTTAGTTCACAGGCCCCGACCCAGCATGACGGCCTGACTCCCGCAACGACGATCCCCTGGCAGCTTTGTCCCACACTGGAAAGGGGCCCCTTTTTTCTACCTCACCCCATTCCCCCCCCCTCTTTGTTGCTTACCCCCCTGCATTTTTCCCCCAGTTTAAAAATAAAAAATTTTAAAAAGGGGATGGAAGGTTTTTGACATTTTATTGAAACGGCAATACAGCTACTTAAATCCCCTAATTTCCTAACCAACTAGGATTAAAACTGAAATGTTTTACGAATACCTGTGAAATGGGTCTGGTGGAAGAACCCAAGACAAAAACAACGTGTTCTTCCTTTAGTCCCAGGGATTTACAATTTCCCCGTAGGACAGGGGAATTAAGTTTTTCAACAAAATATCATACAAGTGCGCTATCTGCGGCAAATGAGATTCAACGAGCCAATAAAACTATTCAGAAGTTCAGGGATGAAAAATTTGGGTTTTTTTTGCAGCAATACAAACAAAACATTGCGAAAATTTTTCTATCAGAATTGTGGGGGAAAAAAAAAAACAACCCCCCCTTTTGGCTATTTAAAAGTTTAGGATAACAAACGGGGGTTTTTTTTGCACCAAATAAAATACCCCAACAGTAACTAAGAAATTTCTGTTTTAAAAAAATTTAAGTACAGGTGGCTTTTTAAAAAAAAAACTGGGACGAAAGTGCAATAAGTATTTAAATGAATGATGAAACGGGCTTGTTCCGGCCTCGGCCCAGTTTTTAACCCAAATTAACCCAAATGGGAAAAAACGCACTTTTTTGAGGTAGTTAAAAAAAAATTTAAAAATACATAGCCACAAACTTTACGGTTTGAGCCACCATCGGGCTTTTAAATGTAAAAATGCATAGAGCTATGGGGAAAACCCCCTCTTAAAACCCCTCCCGGGGACAACAAAAAAAAAAAAAAAAAAACGGGGCACCTGAAAATTAACCCCTTCGTAAATATCAAAAATATCAAAGTGGTTGAACAATATAGCACAGGGAAAAAAACATATCTAAAAAGAAAAAAAAAATATAAAACTACATCAAAAAAAGAATAATGAAAAAGGATAGTAAAATACAAAAGTCCGTCTTAATTGAGCCCCTGCGGTTTATGTGTGTCGAGGGTGAGGTCCAGTATCCCTACGTTTGTAAGAAATCCCCCCAAACTCCCCCCCCCCCCTCCCCCCCGTTGGGTCATTAACCCTCCAAATGCCGACCTAAAAGAAATCCAAATACATTGGTGTGCCCCTTAAAATGCCGGGGCGGCTCCAGAAAATTCTTTACATCCGGATGTTTTTGTAATGGAAATGTTCCCTGATTTTAATGTGCAAAGATCCGTAGTAAAAACCAATGATTGCAAATTGCAATGTTAAAACCTATTTTTTTAACAAGTATGGGTGTACAATTCGGGAAACTTTGTGGATAATTTTTTACCGGTAGGAGGGAAATTATTACTCTTAACAATACTTGCACACACTGCACTACCGTGCCACATTTAAAAGAACCAGTGAAGTTAGCCAATCGAGGCTTAGTTGTGAAAAGGCAGAAAACAAAGAGGGGGGGATACCACATTAAATTTCGTGGTCTAATGCAAAATTTGCACCCATCTTTAAGTATCGTCCTTAAAATAGGATTACTTTTAAATATGGGCAGATATTTCCGTCTAATTTGTGACCTGTTCATATTGGAACTAAATTGAGTGGTGAAGAAAAAGGGGAATGTTTGTGTTTATGTACCAGAATTTTTAGGCTGTGAGGGGGGATGTCCTTTCCCATCCCAACTTTATTAACGCCCATGTATAACCAAGGCTTATATTCCTCTCTTTTTAACCTATTGAAAAGGTAGGTTTTCCCCCTTTCTAGATCCTCCCCTCTGCTGAGTTCCCTTAGCCCTAAAAATCCCAAAGGGCAAATTTTTTATGATTCCTAGGTTCAGCTGGGGCAAAAACAAACCATTGCCCGAAATTTGGTTTTCTATAGGAACAAGAATGAATCTTACCCCTAACCCCTCTCGTTAATTTTAAAACCAAAAAAGTATGGGTTTTTTCCTGAAGCCATTGTAAAATTTTAGATTTCCGGTTGTTTTTTAACTCCCAAAAATTTAGGGATTGAAAGTGGGTGATCCCTGCCATTCAGTAAAGGTATCTTTTGTACTGGGGGTATAGAAAAATGTCTTCTGCAAAAAAATATTAAACCCAATAAATGTACTTTCCTCCCCCCTGACAAAAAATATATTGGCCATGTGGGGAGAAGAGGGGCCATGGGGTCCCTGGGTTTGAAGAAAAATTTTTTTGTTCAAACTGAAAGAAATTTATTCTAAAAGAAATTTATAACCATAAAAATGAATTTTTTTAGACCCTCCCCTACTTTTTTTATTTGTAAAATTGGGCAGGATAATGCCGAACGGCCCGGGGTTTGGGGTAGAAAATGTACAAGAGACATATCACAGGGGACCCACATGAAGGAGCCTTCCAAAAAACTTTGTCCAGCTATAAAAATCCATGGGAAACCTTAAGATTTCAAGGGATCGAAAAACCCGGGGGTTTGGGGGTGGCGACTAACCAATCACTTGGTGTTCAAAAATAGATCCGATACCTGAGTAATGGGGCGAGGGGGGTGGAAAATCCTTTATGTGCCCTTTTGGGAAAGGCATGAAAAATGGTGTTTTGGAAATTTAATCTACATATGTCTTTTGTTTCAAGTAACACCCCCAATGCAAGGGCCCCCTCCAGTAATCTATCCAATTGCCTTGAGAAACATTGATAGGATCTGCAGAAAGTTTCCCATATACACTGCATTCCAGCTATTTTTAATTTCACGGGGAAAAAAAACCCTGTCTAGAACAATACCAGACTACCCTTTCTGAGGGGGGTATAACAACGTACAGATTATCCCGCAACACCCATTTCCGTAGCACTTGGGAAGGATCAGGGTTGAACCTCAAGCTGCAGGGGACCCCGGTGAGGGCTATCCACTTTTTTTTTTGTTGTACAGCTTTTTTAAATGTTATACGGATAATAAAAGGTGGTTTTTTGAAACCTATGAAATACAAGAAATTACACAAATTTCTTACCAATGTAAGTAAAAAGGTGGGTCTTTGAAAAAAATGGCCTGGAAAAGTGAAAAAACCCTAAAAAAAATTTTAGGAAATAAAAGGGGGGTTTTGCCCCATAAATAAAACAAATTATAGCAAATTTCTGTATTAATGTAAGTACAAGGGGTCTTTGAACAAAAAGGGGCCGCCCCAAAGTGAAAAAAAAATAAAATTGTGAACAGATAATAAAAGGGGGTTTTTGCTCTATGAAAAACACCTGCATAACTAAAAAAGTCTTTACCCAAATATAAGTACAAAGGTGGGTCTTTGAAAAAAATGGGCGACAAAATACAAGGAAATTTCACCAAAGCAGAGTCTTCTGCACAATTAACCTCCCTTTAAAAAGCCAGCCTGTCTTTCTGTGTTATCCGCCCCCCCCCCCCCCCCGCAGCTATAAGCACTAGTGCTTTTTTCAAACCATAACAAACTAAAACTGAAACTCTCTAATCTACCTATTTCTAATGGTTCCAGCTAAAAAGCAAAGTTGAGGGAACTGTGTCGCTGAGCTGTATTCGGAAAAAGCTGACGGTCCTCTCTTATAGACACAGACACACACTGAGCAGAACAAAGGGGGTTTTCAAAAAAACGGGTCATGTGATTTTTCCCCACCCAATAAAACCAAACACATCACAGCATGACGTCGCACACCCACTCACCCTGTTTTTCTCTAAGTGATTTTTCTGGCCACCAAAATGAAGGAAAGGGCCCCAAAAATGGGCATTAAATAGATTACGAGATTTCCCCCAAAAATTTATCGCGTGATCGGAAAATTTTCCGATCAACATAAAAACTGGCCGATTTCCCTTTTTGTCGATTATAATCGCTCAACACTAGTGATAATCCCTTCCTGGAGTCGTCAGTATTGTCCTAACGCAGATCTTCAAGGATCCCGAAGCTCTTCAGCTCGAGAGCAGAGCAGTTCATCCAAGAGTTCATTGCATTTTCAAGAAGTCTAAATGCAATTACATACAAAACTAATAGACAGTACAATTGTGTCATCTAATGAGCTTCCGCCTAATAGCCATAATGGCTAATAACCCCACACATCCTCTTTATAATTGTTTTTTTTTTTTCAAAGTCTGAGACAAGCAGAAGAGTGGAATTATTTTCAAGGGTATCTGCTCCCAGGTGGTTGCTTGTGTTTTTCTGAAGTGGTGTAATTGAAAAGCACAATGTGATTCAGATAAGATGAAAAGAACTATATAAATGCAAATCATTATTAATTATTGTGTTCATGAAATTCAAATCCCAATCATTTGTGAGAAGTTACAATCGTGAAGAATGCTCAGCCAAAATTCCTGTCAAATATGTGCAGTTTTAATATGATTTAATTATTCCCTCTTAGGCTGCTTTGATGGGGCGTGCCGTCTTTGTAGTGTTACACATTGTACATATTACATGTTATTCTAGGAAGTAATCAAAGGGATTTGTTTACAAAGGTTTTGATACTTTCTTGATTTATGGTGACGGGCCGGCCCCCCCCCCCCCCCCCCCCCAGGGAGCAGCTGCACGGCTCGGTTCCGGGGGTCGTCGCCTTAGGGGTGATTTTGTTTTCATTATTTATGTAATGGGCTGATTTGCATTCACCAGAATCAGGGTTTTCACTGCATCATGAAACCTGATAACTCATCATCCTATTGACCATTATAATTGTAGACCCGTTAGATTAAGGCATTAGTTTTAGGTTTATGTGTATTTACTCTGAGGACGTTTTGTTGATTGATTCTGAATTTTAAAGGGGTCGTCTCACTACAGGGGTCACTGTGCTTTTTATTTTTAAAATCTTGCAAAAAAAAATCACTTTGTTTAAATTGTTCCCCTTACCATGTCCGACCCATTCCAATCTCCCCTCTTGTTGGGCTGCATCAGCTCCTCAGGTCACTATCTACAGACCCTGTTTGGTCTCTCCCGATTGGCTTCATCATGGTCACTTTTGCTACAAGGGGGATCTATCCTGATAGGGTGGCCCCACTTTGGTTCACTAAAGGGTACCCCTACCTGTTCTATCTATCCTGATTGGCTGGCCAGCACTGGTCCTATAGCTACAGACCTTTTAATCTCTCCGATGGCTTCCAGACGGTTTACATAGGCTCAGCCTTTTTCCTTTTCCCCGATGGGTTGCCGCTTGGTCGCTATATACGACCTGTTGATCTTCCTAAGGGGTCAGCATGGTCCCCTATAGTTACAGACCTTGTGCTCTTCCTGATGGCTGCCACCTGGTTGCTAAGCTACAGCCTGTGTGTCTCTCCCGTAGGTGCCAGCATGGTCACATAGCTACGACCCCGGTTTATCCTCCTGATAGGCTCCAGCGGGTCATTAGCTACAGACCCTTTTTTTATCTCTCCCGGTAGGTTCAGCATGGTCACTTAGTTTTCAGACCTGAGTGCTCTCTCCCAAGGCTGCCAGCATTGTTGGTATAGACAAAAGTTTGATCTCCCCCCTGATAGGTTCCATATTTTTGCAATATACAGACCTGTTTGATCTATCCTGAAGGTGACAGCACTGGTTCTTGCTACAGACCTGTTTTCCTCTCCTGATAGACTGCCAACTGGTTTGCTAAAACAACCGGTTCTACTGCAGCCTAGTAGAAGCCAGTAAACACGCCCCTGAGTTCAAAATGAAACCAAGAAAACAGGACTGAGGTGAGATGAATCAATGTAGTGAGACAACCCAATTAAACTAGACATATACAATGGTGTGGCCAGAATTTTAGCCAGGGGGCGCTGTTCCTGAGTTTGTCATCCCCGATTTTTACAGACCACACCCCCACCTTTTCAGTCCACGCATCTTTTTTTACAAACTCTTCCTCAGACAATTTATCATAATCATGGGCGATATGTATGAACCTGGCGCCAGCTCTGCCTCTGTTTTTAATAAGGGAAGATATCTATTTATGGAAAGCGCCATATATGCGTGTGGAGATTCGAAATTGCCTTTTGTACTCCACAAAGCATCTGCATATCACAAGGCATTATGGGAAAGGATCTGAGAAGCTCAAGCGCCCTCTACTGGATGTAAAAAATCCTCAATTTGCTTTTGACCCACTGGGTCTTTCCCATAATGCCTTGTGATATGCAGATGCTTCGTGGAGTGCAAAAGGCAATTTTGAATCTCCACACGCATATATGGTGCTCTCCCTAAAGAGAGATCTTCCCTTTCTGAGCCACTCATTGCCTCCCACTCAGCCAAGCCAGCATCGCTTTGCTCTGTACTGACAAGGGTCAAACACCCCGGAATGGCTGTATACAGATGGGTGATGCTGGCTTGGCTAAATATCCCTGTTGCTTTACAAAGACTCATTGGGTCAAAAGCAAATTGAGGATTTGTTACATCCAATAGAGGGCGCTTGAGCTTCTCAGCTCCTTTCCCATAATGCTCTTTTTTTAATAGTGTACAACAGTCTGTATGAAAGTGTCTCACAGCAGTTTATTAATGTATCCCGTTCTACATCAAAAGTCTCAGCCTCTTTGAACCGGTATGGATTTGTATGTCAGCGTCATGCCAAACTTTGGCGCATTTTGGTGCATTTTTGGCACATTGTGCAACGCACCCCCGCTTCTTTGGCGCATTCAAAAGTTTTGTGTCTGGGGCAGTGTAATGTACTTCACTAGAAATAATGTGTCTTCTGTATTGCTGTAGCCATGTATGTATTGTGTATACCATATACTTCTGTAGCTTGTAAGACCTCCACCCCCCTTTGCAAATGAAATTTGAAGCCCTGGCCTGTAGAATATCCCATAGCCCTTAAAACAATTCCTCTTACCCCTTTGTTTACATAACCCAGGGCTGTATCTGCTAAGCAGTCCTTTTTTATTGCATTTTATGGCCATTCTGTATATACAAGTTTCACTAGTATATAATAGAAAGCCAAAACCTTATAATACAAGATGTGACCTCCTGATCTGTCCAGCCATAAAAGACTGATCATAGAAAGGCAATAGTTCAACTGACCTTTCCAAACTGAAGAACAGCCTGTAAATGCCATCTAGTGGGCAAAGTAAGTAACAATCCTCATTAAGGATGCGGTGTCCATCCACCTTATAATATCTCTAGCCAATTAGGTACAAGCTAATTACCATAATTAGCTGATGGGAGGTTTGGAAACCTGAGATGACTATAATAATAATAATAATAATAATCTTTATTTCTATAGCGCCAACATATTCCGCAGCACTTTACAAATTCAAGGGTAAACGTACAAACATTACGCATTAAAAGAACTTACAGATGAGACACCAGGAGTGAGGACCCTGCTCGTGAGAGCTTACAATCTATTAGGGTGTATGGGTGAAACATACGGTAAGAAGTGCCAAGTTTACAATGGTCCCGGCCATGTTTCATAAAATAGGGGTGGTTTACATGAAAAATGGATGAACCTGCCCCCCAGACAGTACATCTATATACAGATAAGTGCCTGTGAGGGCCCAAGTGCAGGGAGTGACAGATGTGTGTGATAGCAGTTAGGGATCTTGGTGACTATAAGACACATTGTCTTGGCTCACATTTCTATACATAGTTTGGGGTTCAATTGCTGATTGAGCTGTGTTCTATTTCTTCTTCCATGCCCCCGGATCTGAAAGCCGACCATTGTAATTGCAAGGACTTTCTCCCATTGATTTCATAACTGTTTGCTTCCTGTATGTCATTGTATTTTTATGTAAGCACTGAACCTTTTTCATGTTAAATAAAAAAAAAAATTAATACGCTTACGGTAAGAACCCATAACCTTGAAGAAGTGTTTTTAACCCTGTAACTGCTGGTGAGCAGGGAGGTAACCCTGTAAGCGTTGGTAAGTGGTATTCTTGGATCAGAGCCCTTCCCTCTGATTTCCTTTTCTTTTGAAGGAAGGTGGCAGCAGCGTAGTATTTTTGGGGGCTGAAACTGTCTTGGGGTGTGATTTATGCTCGATTTGCCACCGGAGTGAGAGGTGAGTGCAATGAGAATTGAGTGGCAATAAATCAACTCCATTACAGTGGCCCCCACGTCACGTGTTAGTACGTGCAAGTACATGACAGGAAGTTTATGCCAAGGCTAACACAGTTTGTTTGGCTCAAAGCAGCCAAAAAAATGGCACAGTGTTGCCCTATGTTTTTATTTCAAAATATTCTAAGAGCCATAACTTTTTTACTTCTTTGTCAATGGAGCTGCGTAAGCTTTAATTTTCAAGGATATGTAGATTGTTAGCTCTTGCGGGCAGGGTAATCTTTCCTTCTGTACATGGCTTATTTAAAAGGCTATTGTTTTTTTTATCTTCCCATATAGTCCCCCGACGTGAAAAAAAGGGGAAATAGTTTAAAAATATTCAATTTATTTCAAAATTCTTTAAAAGTCTTAAAAGCCATAACAACGGGCAAGGAAGTCACATCATAGTAAAAAAAAAACACCTAACCGCTTACGCGTTTCAGCCCTGAAGGCCCTTAATCATTGCATGTCGTAGGTTCAGAATAGATTACCTTACACCACCAAGGTGGACCAATAGACACTCATCATTAATTAATACATATACAATGAAGCCAAATGGAAATTTTTTAAACCTTTTGGGAAATTGTGGATCTATTTAGAATCCGTTTTTTGTTTCCCGTTATACAAGAATCTTTATAAAATAAAAGAGAGAAAAAGAGCGTGTGCTTCCATAGTGTTATACAGTTAACTATTAAAAAAGTAGGGGATACAACATATTTTTCAACCTTTTTAAATTTGTGCTTAAGGCCGGCACGACCCTGCTTTTTGCAGAAATAAAGAATATTGCTGGCTTCTGTCTCTCTGCCTTCTCGGAGACACCCTGATGGTTGCAGTTAGTTTCTAAAGATGCTGGCCACTCTTATTCCTTGGTGCAATCTGCTGACTCTCCATGTAACCTCCCCCCCGGGCTGCGTAGACGAAATCATCCGTAGTTCAAAACAAACCGAAAATGGTACACATGGACCCGTGAACCCAAAGGAGAGTTTTATACGCAAAAACACTGGTAGACACACCAAAAAGCTTTTTTTAAAATAAAAAAAAATTTTTTAAAAAAACAAAGTTTCGTCTCATATAGACGTCATCAGGGTTTTATATAAAATGTCAAAAATACTTTTCTTTAAATAACATCCAAAGATAGAGATGGGCGGTGTCATATTTGCACATTCTCATTTTAACCATAACCCGTAGTGTCCCATATAGAACACCCAGTATTCCTGAACAACATTTTTCAACATTTTTAAAATATTTACATTAAACATAAAGAAGACTTAAAACTATTTTTCAAATTACACTGTATATAAAAAAAACAAAAAAATAACAGCAAAACAAAAAAAAAAACAAAGGCAAAACAAACCAACCACTCTTCTTTAAATGGCATCCAAAGATAGAAATGGGCAGTGTCATAGTTACACATTCTAGATCTTCAAAAATGTATACGAAATTTTACTTTAACTCGGCATTTCCAAATGAAACAATAATAAAAGACAGTGGCAGATAATCCAAATATAAAGAAAGGTAAAATAGTTTTTCTATTAGGGGAAAAATCAAACTTTCATCCCTTACATTCTAGAGGGCATCATATCCAGGGCGTTTTATGATCTGGAAAGTGAGGAATTCCGATATGTTAAAGCAATGAGAAAAGGAAAAGAAAAAAATTACCAACAAGTTAAAAACTACCAACAAAAAAATAAAAAAAAATATAGGAAGAAAAAAAGGAAACAGGAAAGGAAAAAATGTAACAAAAATTTAAAGCGAGAATTATAAAATGTTAAAAAAAATAAAAAAATTATAAAAAAATCACAATAAAGGTGGGGGGGTGGTGATTATGGGAAAATAACTACTATTTAAAAAAACCCCCGTATTCTTAGTGATAAAGAATATTATGAAATAGTACAATTGGATCCCTTTTTTATGGTAAATCAAAAAATAAAAAAATTGACAGAGCAGGCTTTTAAGAAAGGGGTTCTAAATAAAAAAGAAAAAAATTGAGGCACCCCCTGGTAGACCGATTATATCAGGAATTGGAAGTGCAACAAGTAACCTTGCCCATTACATAGACCTGTTTTTACAGTAATATTTAAAAAAGCCTACCAGTTTTCTTTTAAAAACTCAAATAACTAATTAAAGTATTAAAAAACATTAGGGTTTTATAATCAATTTTTTCTTATCTCCCTTGGGTGTTTAAGCCTTTTAAGAAATTTTCACATACTCTGGAATATCGGTATAGGGTTCAAATTTCCCAAAAAAGGGCTCTGACTTTTTAAAAACAAAGAGAATTTTGATTAAGGCCATTTCACACGGCTTATTCCCACGGATTTGTGAGCCGGGTTGTGCTCGCAAAACCGGCGTAATAAGGGGGCGGGACGGGGGCGGGGCCGGGGAGCGCGGCGGGGGAGCAGCCCCCACCCAAGACAATGCATTATCTACGGCCGCCCGCCCAAAAATTGCCTTTTTATTTCTTTTCCCCCCGGGGGGGGGGCCGGGGGAGGGGAAAAGGAACCACTGTTCTCAAAGGGGTTTACCGTAATTAAATCCCACGGGGGCCATCAGGGGGTACCCCCCAAAAAAACCCGGGGGGTTTTTTTAAAAATTAAAAAAAAAATTTTTTTTCAAAGAAAAAATTTTAAAAGGGGGGGGAAGCTAGGGGGAAAAGGCCCCCCCCACAAAATTTTTTTATGGGGTCTTTGAGGACCTCCATATATATATCCATATCCATTTACTATACCAAAATTGTACTATATAAAAGATTTATAGACAACCTGTTCATTATATGAAAGGGTTCTAAAGAAAAGCTAGTCTTTTATTGAGGATTTAAATAAAAACAACTGGGATATCAATTTTACATTTAGAATAGATGAATATGAAATCTATTTTCTGGATATAGTGATCAAAAAAAGATATTGATAATAAAAATTTTTCCACAAGAACTTTTTTCAAATCTGTACATTTAAATGGGTATTTGGACTACAGAAGTGCACATTATCGGAAGTGGAAAAATAACGTTTTTTTGTCCAATTTCCAGACTGTGAAAAAATTGAACTGAAGATCATATTTTTGTAGACCAGGCAAATAGATTGTAAAAAAAAAGAGACTAAAAAAAAACCCAAAAAAAATTTATACCCCAAAGCCTTGATAAAAGCTATAACCTGACTCAGGAAGAATGTTTAAATGGAAGTAAACAACAAAATTTGAGGAAAAACATTGAAAGAATGATAAAATTGGAAGGGTTTTCTATAAATAAAAACAGAAATGAAAATAAAAAAAAAAATATTACTAAAAATAGTGACAAAAAAACACAACTTTATCACACATTTAGTAGTTTACACAGTTACATGAGACAGATTTGAACAAGTACTGGCATTTTTATTAAATGTTTCCTTGTTTAAAAGATGTTGTTCCGACAAATCCGGGCATTACATTTCATAGAGTGGTCACACTGAAGGAGATGATAGTACAACTGATAAAAAAAAACTATGCAAAAAGTGAAAAAGAAAAGGATAGAAATAATGGTAACAAGAAAAATGTGGCTAGTCATAAGTGCAACAAAAAATCTGCAACACTTGTTCCATTATTAAAACTACAGGTAACTTTTGTTCATTTAGGACAAAAGAAACATTTTCTATCAAAGGTTCTTTGAACTGAGGGGATTGCTTAATAATTTATCTTTTGGAGCGCCCTTGTGGACTCCAGTATGTGGGTCGTACGACATAGAATATACGCGACAGAATGAATACACACAGGTATAGTATTAAGAGGAAATTTGACTTGCATAGTGTGTCTAGACATTTTTCTGTCTGCTATCAAGCAGATTTTGGAAAATTGAGACTAACACTTAGGCCTCGTTCACACGGCTTATTTCTCCGCGGATTGGCGCCGTACTCCCGCCGGATTTGCGCTGCAGTACGGCCCAATCCGTCGAGTAATTACGGTAATCCACTGCTCTCATGGAGAACAGTGGATTCCGTCGCTCCTCCCCGTGGGCGAATCCGCCCCCGGGGGAGAAAGTGGCATGCACATTATTTACGCCGCGTACGCGCCGTAAACAATGCATTGTCTATGGGTCGGGGCGGGTCCCGGGTCCCGCCCCCGTCCCGCCCCTTATTCACGCCGGATTTGTGAGCGCAATCCGGCTCACAAATCTGTCGGGAATAAGCCGTGTGAACACGGCCTTATAGATCACATCAAACCAACAGTATCCAATAGAGTGGAATCATTGAATAATAAAGAAATGTACTGGATATTTATGTTACAAACACTTAACCCCTACAGTTTAAATGAGGCTTGGAAAGTTGTTAAAAATTAAAAACAAATATAATTTTATATATATATATATATATATATATATATATATATTATATATATATTTTAAAATTTTTTTTTTTTTTTTTTTTTTTTTTTATTATTATTATTTTTTTTTTTTTGTTTGTGTCTTTTTGTGCTTTCTTGTATACATGGGAATATGAAAAATAGTTTTTAATCATTTTTGAATATATTAATGATTAATAGCAAATACATAAAACGTATGACAATTGTTGTTCAGGAATGCTGGTGTTCTATATAGACACTAGAAGGTTAATAGATGAAACTGAGAATGTGTAACTATAACACTGCCCATTTCTATCTTTGGATGTTATTTAAAGAAGAGTAGTTGCTTTTTCTTTTTTTTTGCTGTTATGTTTTTTTGTGTTTTTTTATATACATGGTAATTTTAAAAATAGTTTTTTAGTCTTCTCTTTAGTTATTAAATAGTAAATATGTAAAATGTATGACAGTTGTTGTTCAGGAATACTGGTGTTCTATATAGACTCTACAGGGTTAATAGGTGAAACTGAGAATGTGCAATTATCACAACACCAATCTCTATCTTTGGATGTTATTTAAAGAAAAGTAGTTTGACATTTTATATGAAACCTGATGAAGTCTATATGAAGGAAACCGAAATGTATGGTTTTCTTTTATAATTAAATCTTTATTTTTTATTTTAATAAGACTTTTATGGTGTGTACTACCATGGTTTTTGCGCTATAAACTCTCCATCAGGTTCAGTTTGTTTCGAACTATGGATAATACAAGACTTTTTGCCACTTTCCACCTCTATTTAGTCTTTTAACTTTTTCTATTGCAAAAAAGCAGAAAAAGAGATCCAAATCATGAAGACACATAGTTATATGTCGAACAAAATGGCAGCTACTGTGTTCATACTGCTCACATCTTTAAAATGGAATAGATAGGTGTTAGTTGAGAGCGGAGTGATTATTCATATTAACGTGAATCACCCAACTTACGGGTGGCACAAGTTTTTTGCATCAATACATAAACAACATGGGTGGAGTTACAATTCATAAAGCTGTTGATGCTAGGTTTTGAAAAATTGGACAATTACCAAACAAGGTTGTTTTAGACGCATATTTACAATAAGGGTTGCATCTACAGTTGCCTAATAAGAAAAATCCCTTGCTAGACAACCAGGAATCCTGGGTATATTTAGAACTGAAATCGCTGGGAGACAGCATATTGCCTAAAGCGCGGTCTTTCTTTGGAGCACACTTTACTCCCTGTTGGAGTTCCTAAGTTTATCGCCACTATTTAATATTGGTAAGTATTTATAAAAAATACTTTTGGTCTGAGAGAAATCAATACTGATGGGGGGAGGAAGAGGAAGAACCAACTGATTTGCATCTCCTTTATAATAATAATAATAATAATCTTTATTTTTTTTTTTTTTTTTTCTAAGCGCCAACATATTCCTCAGCTCCTTTATCTATATTTTGTTTATCAGAAAGTCAAAGTCTTTATAACCCCTTATCTTAAGTCTGTCATTCAACGGGCATGCCTGGTGGTATTCGTGCATGACCTTTTAGGTTTGACCTACTCGCGTGTAGGGATGGAGTGATTGAAATTCCTCGGATGCCATGATGCCACATTGAGAAATGTATTACCAGATTGAGGTTTGCTATAAAATTCTGGATCCACTGAAAAAGTAACAAGATTACCTGCCATTGTCCAATCAAGAAAATTTACTGAAGAAGAAAATGATGACCCCAAAACCTGTAAATTAAAATCATTGGAGTTAACAAAAGTAATTAAATCTGGTATGGACGACACCGGGCTCTGCCAAATCAGGATTAACGTCGTCGAATAATAAATACGACGATCCCACCAGATCCTCATTATTTGAAGACAATTCACATGAAATAGATGATCACTGTCCCAAAGGCCATGAAAAGATTGGCTAGGAATGGAGAAAATTTTTATCCCAGTGGGGCATCCTGTATTTTTTTTAAAAAAATGTTATCAAATGAAAAATAATTAGGAAATAACAAAAATGCCACTGACGAAATAATTTAATGACATAACTCTTTGGAATAGTTTGAATATTTCTTCAAATACTCCAAAACCAGATTGTGTGGAATACAAGAACAGAGTCCAGCAACATCTAATGTCACCAAGACATAACTACTCCTCCATTCAAAATCATACATGGCTTTCAAAATCTGCTTACTCTCCTGGAGGAGCTCAGAACAGCGCATGACTAGTGGCCATAGAAAAAAGTCACCCTCCCACCCGCTGAGGTGCTCACACAGAGAGCCAATCCCAGAAATGATAGGTTAATGCATTGGAGGAAAATATTCTTATGAATTTTGGGGAGCCCATGCAAAATAGGGATTATAAGATGCTTTACATACAGATAATTCATGGTTTTTTGAGTAATACTATCAATGCTTCCTCTTGTAAAAGACATTTCAGTTCATTTTGGATGAGAAATTCACAAAGTAAAGTGAATTTTGAAACATACTGGTCGGATTAAAATCTAATCTCCGATAACTTGAGGAATTATTCAAAATAGACAGCGCCATCTTAGACTATAAACCTGTATACAAAATATGTACTGAGCCCCCTCATCTGTCTTGTTACAATGTTGTTGTCTTGTTTCATGTAACTGCTTTCTGTGAACGAGCAAATTCTGCTTGGACACAAAAGAGAGCGAAGTTACAGTATCAGGGAGAGTTTCAATTCCTGTTCCATCAAATATTAAAAGTCATCTAGTTCTGAAACCCTAGAATGAACTGGATAGAAATATGTGTTAGAAATCGCACATGAGATGTAGCAATGACATCTGCTCCATAGGTTTCATGATGTAAATCCTGTAATGTCCATAATGACAATGTCACGGGTGGTCCCGTGCGTCCGGCAGCCAGGGGCGGCTGCGGGCGCACTCCGTGTCCTGCCCCGTGCTCCCGGCCCCGCGGGACGAGTAGCGCCGCGGTCCGCAGTCGGCAGTCCGTGGGCGTGCTCGTCTCCCCATCCGAGTGCGACCACTTACCTGCCGCGCTCCCTGTGTCCTCAGGCTCTCTGCCGACAGCCGTGCGTGCCGCGAGGCCCCCTAGCGCGCCGCCCGCTTAATAACTTCTCAGAAAATATACAAGCCAGACGCGTCATTAATTTGTTGTTCTGGCGACCGCTGACCCTATATAAGGTTTCCTTGCCAGATCTATATAAGTGCCATTTAAGCCTCTAGAGAAAGCGTTTCCTAGTATCGTTTTCCGTCCACCTGTGTCCGAACATTACGCACACAGTTTCTTGACCACCGAACCATCGCCACCTGTCCTGACCTCCTGCCTGTCCCCGACTATGCTACTTCCACATGATTTGTTAACCACGACACTGCCTTGTCTGCTGCCGCGCAAGCAAGTCACCGCCAGTGTGGGGCGTACCTGGTAGTTTTCTCTCCTCCAGCCGCAGCAAGCCCATCCCCCTCTATGTCGGCGGCTCTGTGATGAAAACCCGGGCTCTACTTAGATTCCGCTCCCGTACACGCTTACAAACACCGCTTGCGGTGGTCCAGCGGAACCACAACCAGCATCCATAACCCAGTTATATCCGGTCCAATAACCCGTCCTAAATGGCCTCTACCCAGTAAGTTGCGGATCTCACATCCATTGTCGCTCTAGCAGTCGCAGCAGATTGCCCAACAAGCCCCAGCAGTTGGATCAGCTTTCTCGACATGGCGTGCGACAGCTCCTCACGTCAGCAGCAGGCCAGGCCTTCTCACCGCCCAGTGTTCCTCTCCACCGCCTCCTTTCCGCTGGCTTCGTGGGTTCCCAGAGACTGCGACTTCCTCACACTACCGTTCTAAATTCGACTGGGACCCCAAGCTTTGCAGGGGTTTCAATCACCGTGCTCATCATGCACGACGAGTTGGAATGGCCGATCAGTTCCTCCACTGAGAGGCAAAGTTGGCAATTCGTGATCAGCCAATCGCACTCTCCTGGAAGGCCTCTGTCTTGGCAACTCCCCTTCTTGGGACAGGAACGTACCCCGTGACCCGCAGACGCACAGCCTTCCTCCAAGAATTCCGTAGCGTCTTCGAGAACCTGCACGTTGCATCATCGACACAGAGACAGCACCTCCTGAGCCTTCGCCTGGGAGACATCCTCCAGTAGGTAGACCTATGCTATAACAATTTCGTTACATTTGCCTCGAAGAGTTTTATAACCTGGAATGACGCAGCCCTCTGCGCCACTTTTTAAGAAAGGTCCTTTCTCCAGCAGGGTGAAGGACTCACTAACCTCTAGAGACATTCTTCCCTCTCTGACGAACACACCCACTAGGCCACCCGCATTGATGACAGTTTTCACCGAGAGACAGAAGAGCTTCGCCAGAACGTGACACTGTCTGCTCTGCCCTGCGCCACTGCCTCGGCTATCCCCTGTTACATTCAAAGCTCGCTCCCCGGCCAATATCGCAGTCTCACAGTTGAGGAACCCATGCAGGTGACCGGGCCACCAAACGGACCAAGAGCGATCCCGTCGCCAGTTCGGAGAAAAATCTCTTTGATTGTATTGTTGCCAGTCCTGAGTCATTCTGCCTCCGAGGTTGCCCGCTGCGATCCCCAGCGGCCGGGAAACGCTCGTGCATACCTAGGGGCCCGTAGAGTAGGTGTCCCTAGGTGCCAAATCTCTCTCCACTTCTTGACAATGCCGGAACTAGTCACGACGACGCTGCCTCCTTTCGTTTCAGGCTCCTGCCTTCCTGATCTGGGTCTGCCGGGAACTTTATCCACCGCCTCCCTGGAAGCACCGTTAATCGCCTGCCGCTGGTCTCGCTGGAATGACCTCTGTTGACTCTTCCGACAGTGGGGCACTCCTGAGCGATCTCCGTCCAGTACACACCAGGCCACGGTCTCCTCCATGTGGGGCTCTGCACAAGAGAAGATTGCCTCCCACGTGCTTACCAAAGGTCTTTCGTCGCGATCCTCTTTGGGAGGCTACCCTGGCTCTTGCAACATTCCATGCCCCCCTCACGCGCGACTGAAGCACCGGCGCGAGTGTCTTGCGTTGAGGGACCGAACTTTGCCCGGAGTCAATGTCTGGGTCCGCACCTCGCCCGGTCGGCATCTCTCCGCAGCCACTCCCAGAACCTCTGCCAAGGCCTGCCAGCAGAATACCAGGGATTTGCTTATGTCTTTTCTGAAAAAGAGGCAAGACGCTATGCCGTAGCCACCATCGAGCCACTATGACTGTCCAATTGACCTTTCTCTCCTGGGACCATCCTCCTCGTGCAGGGTCTAACCCCCGCCTCGTCTCGTACCTGAAACCCGGGTCCATTCGGCCTACATCAAGGAGAATTTGTGAGAAAGGGCTTTATCCGCAAGTCCTCTCCCCCAGCGGGCAACCGGTTTCTTCTATCGTTGAGAAAAGGATGGTTCTTCATACGTCATGCAATCGACACCGTGGTCTTACAAGGTCACCGTAAGAACCGATATCCCGTTACCACCTAATTCTCTGAACACTTCGAGTCCGCTCAGGGGGGCCAAGAATTTTTTCCCAAATTAGGACCCCGGCGGGGAGCTAACAACCTCGTTAGAATCCGTCGAAGCGCGATGAATGGAAGAACGGCTTCAATCAGCGCGTTACGGACACTCTTATACGAGAATACCATGGTGATTAGCCATTCGATGTGCAAGCGCGCACAGCAGTCATCCTCCAGGAATCTTGTTTAACGAATTTTCAGAGACCTCCTCTATTCTCGTCCTCGTCCTACCTAAGACGACATTCTGATCTTTTCCTCCTGATCCCAGACCCATCGGTGCATGTGCGCAGGTACTGTAGTCGCCTAACGCAGTAAACCAGTTGTAGCGCCAAGATGGAGAAACTGCCTTTTTTCATCGATACTAGCCTTCCGTTCATAGATACATCATCTCGGATTAAAGGCCTACTGATGACCCAGATAAGTTATCGGCCGTTCTAACAAGTTGCCTCGAACCTTCCGGACCTTTCGGTGCCATACAGACGTTTCTTAGGGTTCGCAATTATACTGACCCGCCATTCAAGTCCCCACTTTTCACACTGGTGGCACCAATTGTGGCCCTTACCAAAAGAAACGACAATCCCGAGAATCTTCTGAGTCCACAATGAGGCCGAGAAGCCTTTTTCGGTGATGCTTAAAGCGCCTTTGCCACTGCACCTATCCTGTCTGCCGCTCCGGGAACCCAGAAAAATCTATCGTCCTCATGAGGTGATGCCGCCTCGTCTGTGGAGCAGGAGTGCAGGTTTCTCATTGGCCAGAAATGGACCAAGAGTCAAGGAACTCGCACATTGCGTTTTTTTTTTTACCATGACCTTTTCCCCAGCGGAAAAAATTATGCAATAGGGATCGGAATTGTTAGCCAATAAAAAAACTGGGCCCTGGAGAAAGGCGCCACCCCGGCCTGTAAAGGGGCTTTTGCCACCCCATTGACAGTTTATACAATCACAAGAATCAGTCTTATCTTCGGTCAGCTCACGCCTGCGAATCCACTCCAAGCCGAGGTGGTCGCTGTCTTCTCCGCGCTTTGCGATTTCTCGGATCCACTTCCGCCCGTGGCAGAAAAAAACGTCAAGGCTGATGCACTCACCCCGCGCCTCTAGAATACATCTGGGGAAGACCCCGAGTCCTCAGCATAGTTATATCCCCCGAACGTCTGGTTCCAATGTTGCTCCGTTGGACCTCCACAGACTCCTCGGCGGGAAACTTACGTGCGTCCTGCTCTCCGAGGAGATCAAAGTGGACAATTGCTCCTTGGTGGCCAGATCTTACGCTGCGCTCAAAAGACACTTCAGCTAATCTCTCGCTTCTAATTGGTGCCGAACTCGTGGCTAAGGACACAAGAGAATTTGTTGAAAGCTGTATATCTGTGGCCCGAGGAATAAGACCCCCATCATAGGCCGTCTGGTCTTCTGCACCCCCTTGCCCACGCCGGAGTTCCCAATGGGCCCAAGAGTGTCCAATGGAACTTGCATCACCGACCCTTCCCCGTCTTCTGTCAATACTGTCATAAAGGTGTTCGCTAGACCGTTTTCAAAAAGATGCGCATTTCATCCCGTTACCAAAGTCTGCCAACCGCTCCTCGGCTCGCTACACTCTACTTTGAACACATCCTTCCGGCTACACGCCTCCCACAGTCACATCGTATCGGGAACCATGGGGTCCAATTTGTCTCCAATTTCTGGCGTGTACACCTGCTTCCAGGTTGCAAGGTAAAGTTGGACTTTCTTCGGCTAACCACCCGCATTCCAATGGTCAGGTTGGAGAGGATCACCAAGATCCTTGGTCACATACCTTACGCCACTTTTCGTCTCGCCCGATCAAAAGACGATTGGTCCGGGTCTATCTGCCCTGGCCAAATTTCTCGTATAACTCTCAGGACTCTGCATCCATAGGGGTCTACTCCCTTCTATATCGTCTATTGGGCTGCATCCCCTGCCCTCCCCACCCTCTGCCTTCTCTGCCTCTGAGGTTCCCTGCCCGTCAAGAACAACCCTGTTACCTGGACATGAAGCCATCAGTGGAGCAGACAGCGCCAATCCCGTGCAGCAAGCATGCTGCCCGCCTGGATAGTCGCAGGCGGACCAAGAAGAATGAAACCATTCACCCGATTTTCGCTCCGGGTGAGTAAGGGTGATGTGAGCACGTTCTGGCCAAATACGTCCGGGCTCAAAATTCCAAGTTAATAAGTCTGGGTCCAGCACACGGTTGCCGAGTTACAATTTGAGGTGTTAAAGCGGATAAATCCTCTGTCCCTATAAGTCTCCGGCTCCCCCACGCATTCGTATTCCAAACGCATTTTCATGTAACCTGCTGCGAAGCTGTCGTGCCCAATCGTTTTCTCGAATGAAAGCTAGTCCCCCTCTCCCCCTGAAGCGGAAGGCCCTCCAACGTGTTCACAGCGTAAGAGAAAATCTATTCTGGCTATGAAGTCTGATCAGAGGGAAACGACACATAATCTCATCGATGTGGGAAGGGATTTGGAACCGGAGGAGAGATCGGGGGAGCCCGGAGGACAACATCCTGTAAAATCGTGACTTGCTAAAGAAGTTCTTCTTTCCCAGAAAGAGGGGGAATGACAAAGGGGGGGGGGGTGACTGTCACGGGTGTCCCCGCAGCCAGGGGTCGGCTCGGGCACACCTTGGTCTGCCCCGTGCTCCCCTGCCCACGGGATAGTAGCGCCGCGGTACCCGCAGACTGGTATCCGTTGGGCGTGCTCGCCACCCCCCGAATGCGATCCACATTACACCTTCTCTCCAACCAGATGTCCTCACGGGCCTCTCTGCCGGCTGCCGTGCGGAGCCGCGCGCCCCACTAGTGCGCGCGCCAGAGCTGTACTTCCTCTGAAAATTAAAAGGCCAGCGCGTCATAATTGGTTGTTGCTGAACGCAGACCCTATATAAAGGTTTCCGCGCCCCAGGCACTCCTTGCCGGGATCTATAGTGCCTGTACAGCCTCTAGAGAAGCGTTTCCTCACACACACACATTCCTGTCTACCGTGTACGCGAACCATTACGGCACCGTTGTCCGTTTCTTGACCACGAAACCTTCGCCAACTTCGCTGACCTCCTGCCTGTCACCGACACCCCTAACGTCACAGCGATTTGTGACCCCTCTCACTGCCTGGCTGCCGCCGCAAGCAATCACGCCAGTGTGGCGACCTTGTAGTTCTCCGCCGCAGCAAGCCCTCCCCCGGAGCTTTGCGCGGCTCTGGTGAAAACCGCGGGCTCTACTTAGATTCCGCTCCCTGGTACTGCTTACACCAACCGCTTGCGGTGGGTCCAGCGTATCCACTACCTGCCATCCGTAAACAGACAACAGTTCTAAGAAAGACCTGAAAAATCATTATGAACAGAAGATGACAAATGACCGTCCATCACTGCACTGTTTATGGCTAGATATTCCAATGTTACAATAACCCCTTAAGGTCTAAGCCTGTTAAAGGCATTGTCTCACTACAAGTATTGCTTTTTATGTTAAAGATCTTGCAAAAACAAGTCACTTTGCAATATGTGACCTATTCCAAATATCCCTCTTCTTGTTATGTGGGCTGCAGCAGCTCCTCAGGTCGCTACAGCTACAGGCCATGTCAATCTTCAGTCCTAATATAATGCCAAGCACTGGTTGCTATAGTTACAGGACCGTGGCTTCTACTACAGCCAGTAGTAGACGCCATTTAAACATTCACTGAATCCAAAGTGAAACTAAGAAAACAGGACTTAGGTGAGATGAATCGATGAAGTGAGACAAACCCTTTAAGGACCAAGCCGTTTTTTTAAAATCTGACATGCATCACTTTATCGCCGAATAACTTTTTAATGCTTTTTCCTATTCATCTGATTTTGAGAATATTTTCTTGTACTTTAAGGCCTCGTTCACACGGCTTATTTCGCCACATATATGCCGACGGATTGGACGATCGTCAATCCGTCGGCAAATCAATCAGAAACAAAGTAACAGCCTATTTTCTATTGATTTCAATAGAAAATACGGCTCGTCGTTCACACGACCTATTCCTGCCGGATTCCGCCGGGATTGACGAGGGCAACCCGGAGGGAAAAAACAATGTTGTCAATTTTTCGGACGGTTTCCCCACCTACAATGATTGGAGAGGGGTAAATCCGTGGGAATCAGTTACAAATACCCCCCACACTTAGTGGCACTTTTTGCAATGTTTTTTCAATGATTTCAGAACGTATTTCATCGGAATCCGATGTAAATACGTCTGAATAAGCGGGGTGAACGGGGGCCTAAGTTAGCAATTCCTTTTGGTCAAAACAGTCCCTGTTTATTCGTGAAAAACATCCAAATGTTGTAAAAATGTAGAAAAATTTGCCCTATTCAAAGTTTAAAAATTTCTGTTTTTAGACAGCTAGTCATGCCAAAGAAATAGTGAAAATGAAATCACCAAGGCTCCTTTTTTTGAAATTTTTTTTTAAACAGACTTTTGGTTTTTTAGGACATTTGGGGGCTCTTACATTTTGTAGCAAAGTTTTACATTTTCAAGAAAATTTGCTAAATCGATTTTTTTTTCAAAGGAACAGGCCAATTCTGACGTGGATTGAGGGGTCTGTATGTTATACACCGCCATCAATGACTTCATCTAACAAACTGCACCTTTCAATATATTCAAAACAGCATTTAGAAAGTTTTTTAACCCTTTAGGTTTTTAACAGAAATTTTATCAAAGAATAGGTGAAATATAAAAATTTCACTTTTTTTGCAGATTTTAAATTTGTATCCATTATTTCCTGGAACAAAGTAGATCATAACAGGAAAATGCAACTCAATATTGATTCCCCAGATTCTGCCGTTTTTAGAGATCCCCCATATGTGACCCTAGTACCCATAGCTTTCTCAACCCCAAGCCAGAATAGGAAAGACCCTTTTGGATTTTTGGGTTTCATTGGCTATATTTTAGGCACCAATAAGGTTTGTGGACACCCTAAGGTTTTGAAACTTAATAAACACCCCTAAGGAATATATCTGGGGATGCATTAAGTAAATTGACCCCACAAGTGATTTAAAGATTTTCACGATAATCTGTGAAAAATGTTCCAAAAAAAAGCAGTTTTAGCTGAAAATGTTTCATTTTTCCTACAAAAAAGCCCAAAATTTATAAACCAATTTCTTCCAAGTTCAGAATTCCATAAGTGGGGTGTAAACGGTGTTTGGGGGGCCAGGGAGGGCGTCGGGAGGGGGCACTATTTGGCTTTCAGAAAGCGATTTGGCAGACCCATGTCGCATTTAAAGCCCCCCAAAATAGCGAACAGGTAAAACCTTTCCAAATTTTCCCCCTTTTTGGGTCAAAAACCCCCCATGGACTCATTCGGGGGTTTTGTGCATTTTGGGTGCACAGGTCTGCCACAGTTTTTTTTTTTTAACTTGTGGCCATGCAAATAAAAAAAGATACCTGCAGTTCCACCATTGTTTTTTGTGATCCATTTTTACAGTATTCGCTGTGCGATATTAAAAGGCAAATAAAAATTTCTAGTGGTTTTGTACAATAACAAAGATTAACTTTTATTTAAATTTTTATTTTTTTACTTTAACTTGTTTATAGAAAATTGTGTTTTATGTTATCATAGTCTAAGGGCCATAACTTTTTTATTTTACTGTATATGGAGCTGATCAAGGGCTTGTTTTTTGCAGGATGCGTTGTATTGGTCCCATTTGGCCACTTTGATGTCTCTTTAGCATGGTTTTTTGGAGGCGAAATGAACAAAATCCAATAATCCTGGAAGTGTTTTTTTTGTTTTTTTCGAGTCACCATCGGATAAATGACTTGCTGCTTTATCAGCGGTTTAAACGATACAGCAATGCCCAATTTCAATTTTTTTGATGTTTTACTGCTTCTACACAATAAAAACTCTTATATCTATAAATGAAAACATGTTTTTGCATCGCCGCCGTCTGAGAAACATAACTCTGTTATTTTCGGTGTACACAGCTGTGTAGGGGCCTGTTTTTTGCAGAATGAGTTGACATTTTCATTTTGGAGGAAATATGAGTTTTTTGCTTGCATTTTGTTCTGTTTTGGGGAGGCAGGAGAAATAAAATATGGCAAGCCTGATTTTTATTTTATACAGTGCTCAACGTGCAGTATACGTGACCTTTTAGTTTTACTCTGCTGGGTGGTAAAATTATGTTGATACCCAATTTATATCTTCTTTTTATGTTGTAGCAGTTTAAAAAAATAGTTTTACTGAGTAAAGCAATGTATATGCATTGCTCTCTGCTCTTTGACATAACTGTTTCATTTTTCCATGAACGGAGCTGTGTACGGGCTTTTTTTTTTCGGGACAAACTGATGTTTTCATTGGCCCCAATTTGGGGTTCATATGACTTATTGATTACTTTTTATTCCATTTTATGTGCAGTGGGATGAACTTCTCTGAACAGATCTGACAGGAATACGTCATAGACAACCCGGAGGCCATTGTGTGCCCCCCCAGTTGTCATGGCAACCATTGGAACACCCACGCAGGCTTCCGATGGAGTACAGAGGAAGCTCCTTCTCTCTTGTCGAACTCCTTATCTGCTGCAATTGCTATAGATCGTGGCAGTTAAGGGGTTAAATGGGGCCCGGAAACAGAGTTATTCCGTCAACACAAAGGGGGTTTTTTTTTTGCAGCCGGGCTGTAACCCCCTTGTTATTTAGCAGCTAGCAGAAATGTGAATGCTGCTCTGGGCTACAACACAGACTGGAACTCCAAATAGATACAATGTAATGAATGTATTCACAATGAGACTTACTTTTTTCATTTTGTTTTTTTATCTTTACTGGATTAATGCGTCAAAAAGTTTGGAGCATTAATTTACATTCAGGAAAGGGGTTTTTCCCTTTTCAGGGCTCTTCCTTTCTCAGGGGGCAGTATAAGTCATCATAAATCAGACCTGAAGGTCAAGCCTTTTGGGAAACAAGTGTTTAGATAAAACATCCAAAACGCCTCCTGTTCGTGCAGCAGATTGCTCCAATCTCCACCCCTCCGCTGTCCATGTATCTTTGCTATAGAAAAGAAAGAGAAGTTCAGGTCTGATTTAATGTTCCTATATTAGATATATATGTAAGTTTTTCTCTTGTTCATATTATCCATTAATTCTCTGTATGTTTGTAGGTGATATTTTGATGATAAAAGCATCACAAGTTTTGCTTCTTTCTAAATGGTCCTTGGTTTGTTTTACATTTTCCAGGTTTTTCTATGGACACTAAGTCATGAGTAATAGTATACAAACTCGAAATGCGTAGCCATCTCCTATGGACCTCAAACTACTTGCTTGACGATATAGATGTAGGTATTTTCAATGTTCTTTAATAAATTAAGAAATGTAATACATCACAATATATGAACGGACATCCAGTTTTCTCTACTTTTCACCAAGTGTGGATCTCCTATTTCAATATCCATGATCCTATGTCCTCTATATCCATAATTATATGTCCTCTATATCCATGATTATATATCCTGTACATCCATATGGAAGACCCATTTCTGTCCAAGCTTTAACTTTCTGGCTGATGTCTTGAGTTGTTGCTTCAGGATTGCCACATAATCTTCTTTCCTCGATGATGCCATCTATTTTGTGACGTTCACCAGTCCCTCCTGCAGCAAAACAACCCTACAACATGATGCTGCCGCCCCCGTGTTTCACAGTTGGGATGGTTCTTAGGCTTCTAAGCTTCTCCTTTTTTCCTCCAAACATAGCGATGGTCATTATGGCCAAACAGTTCAGTTTTAATTTTGTCAGACCACAGGACATGTCTCCAAAAATGTAGGTCTTTGTTTCTGTGCATTTGCAAACATGAATCCGGCTTTTCTATGTCTCTTTTGGAGTAATGGCTTCTTCCTGGCAGAGCGGCCTTTCAGCCCATGTTGATACAGTACTCGCTTCACTGTGGATCATGACACAAACTTACCAGCTTCCGCCAACAAGGTCTTTTGCTTTTGTTCTTGGGTTGATATGCACATGTCGGACCAAAGCACGTTAATCTCTGAGACATAGAACTGTCTCCTTCCTGAGCGGTATGATGGCTGCACATTCCCATCTTGTTGTAATCCCAGTGTATGGAAACTTTGATTTTGCATAAAGTAATAAAAAATCCTTAAAAATTCTCCCTCTCATTATTCTGCATTTGACGAATAGAAATAATTTTGGTTCCTAATTGACCTAAAACGGGGAAGGTTTATTCTGATTTCATGTCAGAGAGAAAAACCTGCAGATAGGGCTTTATATAGAAGGAGGGAGAAACCTGCAGATAGGGCTTTATATAGAGGGAGGGTGAAACCTACAGATGGGGCTTTATATAGAGGGAGGGAAACATTTGGTTTCAACTGTGTACGTATAAGACAGTTTCTAGACACTTCTGAGCCTTGTCTGTCAAAAGGGATGTGACCATGGAAAAGGTAAATGGATTCACAAGAAAGAGGGCAGGGCTTGGTGTGCACCAACAATGTGCCACAATTTTGGCACAGTTAGTCTATGCGCGGTCTGTAGTGCCTCTCTACAGTACAGTGCGGCACTACATGTCCTGTACTGCTCTTACATGTATTAGTGAGGTGCATGCAGTGATTGGGGGTCTATTGCGCCTCTCTACAGTACAGTGCGGCACTACATATCCTGTACAGCTCTTACCTGTATTAGTGAGGTGCATGCAGTGATTGGTGGTCTATAGCGCCTCTCTACAGTACAGTGCGGCACTACATGTCCTGTACTGCTCTTACATGTATTAGTGAGGTGCATGCAGTGATTGGTGGTCTATAGCGCCTCTCTACAGTACAGTGCGGCACTACATGTCCTGTACAGCTCTTACCTGTAGGAGTGAGGTGTGGGCAGTGATTGGTGGTCTATAGCACCTCTCTACAGTACAGTGCAGCACTACATGTTCTGTACTGCTCTTACATGTATTAATGAGGTGCCTACACTGATTAGGGGTCTACAGTACCTCCCTGCAGTACAGTGCAGAACGACATGTCTTGCACTGCCTTTTAAATGTATTGGTGAGATGCAAGTAGTGATTGGAGGTCTACAGCACCTCTTTACCGTATAATGCAGTATTAAATGTCCTGTACTGCTCTTACATGTATTAGTGAGGTGCATGCAGTGATTGGCGGTCTATAGCGCCTCTTTGCAGTACAGTGCGGTTCTACATGACCTGTACTGCTCTTACATATCTTAGTGAGGTGCATGCAGTGATTGGCAGTCTATAGCTCCTCTCTATAGTACAGTGTGGTACTACATGTCCTGTACTGCTCTTACATGTATTAGTGAGGTGCATGTAGTGATCGTTGGTCTATAGCACCACTCTACAGTGCAGTGTGCTACTACATGTCCTGTGCTGCTCTTACACGCATTAGTGAGGTGCATGCAGAGATACATGTAAGAGCATTACAGGACATGTATTACAGCACTGTACTGTAGATAGGCGCTATAGACTGTCAATCACTGCATGCACCTCACTAATACATGTAAGAGCAGTACAGGACATGTAGTACCGCACTGTACTGTACAGAGCCGCTATAGACCGCCAATCACTGCATGCACTGCACTAATACATGTAAGAGCAGTACAGACATGTAGTAACCGCACTGTACTGTAGTGAGGCGCTATAGACCTCGAATCACTGCATGCACCTCACTAATACATGTAAGAGCAGTACAGGACATGTAGTACCGCACTGTACTGTAGAGAGGTGCTATAGACCCCCAATCACTGCATGCACCTCACTAAACATACATGTAGAGCAGTACAGGACAAGAAGGTGTGAGAGCCGCACTGTTACTGTAGAGAGGAGCGCTATAGACCACCAATCCCTGCATGCACCTCACGAATAAATTATAAGTAGCAGTGAACAGGATAATGTAGTACCCCACGCCCTGTACTGTATAAGTAGCTATACGACCACCAATCACTGCATGCAACCTCACTAATACATGTAGGACAGTACAAGGACATGTAGTACCTCACTGTACATACTATAGAGAGGAGCTATATACAACCAAACACTTGCATGCACCTCACAATACATTTAAGAGCAGTACAAGGACATGGGGGGGGGGGAGGGGGGGGGGGGGGGGGGGGGGGGGGGGGGTGTGTATTACCGCACTGTATTGTGCTGTAGAGAGGCGCTATAGACCACCAATCACTGCATGCACCTCTCTAATACATGTAAGAGCAGTACAGGACATGTAGTACCGCACTGTACTGTAGAGAGGCGCTATAGACCACAAATCACTGCTTACAACATGGTGGATGGTGAATGAGACAGAAGCCAAGTAGAGCTGATGGGAGCAGGAAGACGGCCAGCTGGTAATCCGGAGAGAGTCCTGCCACTATCGTTCTATCCTAAATGTCCAACTATCAGACACTAATGGTAAAGTCTAGAGATTAATGGCTTTAATGTCTTATAGGAGTTTTCCCACCATAGAACTGATGTAAGTTCTGTTGTAGGAATGCCATTAAAGTGTGATAGACACAGTTCCTACTTCCCACCTCTGTGACCCCCACGTATCTCAGGAAGGAGCACAAAAAAGTGTCAGCTCAGAATGGAGATCCAGTCAGGCTCTTCATTCTGTTCTATGGGAGTTCCCAGTACAGTGGAGCGCGTGAGTCATCCATTCTGTTTTCTATGGGATTCCCAGTACAAGGGATCGCCTGTGTTCTCCATTCTCCTCTATGGGAGTTTTCCTCGATATAGGAGCGCTGTGTACTCTCCATTCCTCCTCTATGGGAGTTCCCATACGTGGATGCGCTGTGTTTTCCATTCATCCTCTATGGGAGTTCCCAATACATGGGGATTGCTGTGTCTCCATTCTCCTCTATGGGAGCTCCAGTACAGGGGAGTGCTGTGTTCTCCAATCTCCTCTATGGGAGCCCCAGTACAGTGTAGCTCTGTGTTCTCCAATCTGTCTATGGGAGTTTCCCGTACGGGAGCGCTGTGTTCTCTCCATTCTGTTTCTAAGGGAGTTCCCATACAGTGGAATACGCTGTGTTCCTTCATTCTACTTCTATGGGAGTTTCCCATACAGGGGAGCGATGTTTTCTCCCTTCTCCCTCTAGGCAGTATCCAGTAACAGGGGAGTGCTGAGTTTTCCTCACATTCCTCCTCTATGGGAGTTCCTCATTACAGGGAGCGCTAGTGTTCACCATTCTGTTCAATGGGAGTTCCCAGTACAGGGGAGCACTATTCTTCCCGTTCTCCTCTATGGGAGTACCCAATACAGGGGAGCGCTATGTTTTCCTCCATTCACCTCTATGGAGTTCCCATGAACAGGAGAGCGCTGTGTTCTCTCCACTACTGTTTCTATGGGAGTTCCGCAGTAACAGGGGAGCGCTGCGTGTCTCCATTCTGTTCCTATGGGAGTTTCCCCAATACAGGGGAGCCGCTGTGTTCTCCATCTCCTCTATGAGGGTTTCCCAGTACACAGGGAGCGCTGTGTGTCCATCTCCTCTATGGGAGTTCCCAGTACAGTATATCTACTTGTGTTCCCCATTCTCCATTATGAGCAGTCTCCCAGTACAGGGGAGGCGCTGTGTTGTCCATTCTCCTCTATGGGGCAGTTCCCAGTACAGGGAACGCTGTGTTCTCCATTCTTTTCTAGGAGTTCCCAGTAACAGGGAGCGATGTGTTTCGTCCTTCTGTTCAATGGGATTCCCAGTACAGGGGAAGCGCTGTGTTCTCCATTCTGCTCTTTGGGACTTCCATACAAGGGAGCGCTGTGTTCTCCATTCTGTTCTATGTATTTCCAGTACAGGAGCTCTGTGAACCTCTATTTCTCCTCGACGGAGTTCCCAGTACAGGGAGCGCTGTGTTCTCCATTCTTGTTCTATAGATTCCCAGTACAGGGAGTGCTGTTTCTCCATTCTCCTGTATGGGATTTCCAGTACATAGGAGCGCTGTGTTTCTTCTCATCTCTGTTCGAAGGGAGTTCCCTAGTAAAGGGGAGCACTGTGTTCTCCATTCTGTTCAAGTGACATTCCCCAGTACTGGGGCGGTGCTGTTGTCTCCATGTCTCCTGTATGGGATATCCCAGTACAGGGAGCGCTGTGTTCTCCATTCCTGTTCTAGGGATTCCCAGTACAGAGGAGCAACTGTGTTCGCTCCATTCTGTTCTAGGGATTTTCCCAGTACATGGGGACGCTGTGTTCTCCATTCTGTTGTCATGGGAGTTCCCAGTAACAGGGTAGCGCTGTGTTCTCCATTCTCCTCTATGGGAGTTCCCAGTACAGGGGAAGCGCTGTGTTTCTCCATTCTCCTCTATTGAGTTCCCCCAGTACAGGGAGCGCCAGGTGTTTTCCTCCATATCTTCACCCCCTAGTGCATGTCCAACACAGTTGAAGGAGGATGAAGAGAGGAGCTATACAGCAAACTCATCCCCTGCTACAACGTGAAGACAGGGAATGCTGGTTCCCACCCTGCTGCTAGGAGGGAGGGGGGGCACTCTACCCCATCTGAAGATGCAGGTTGGCATTGCACAAGTCCCTCTTGGCAGCCCTGTAGCAGGAGGCCGTGAGAAGCAGATACTTAACTCATAAGGAAGGTGACAGCAAAGCGGCAGCGGTGAAGAGCGCACTCAAAGTGGAGAAAGCCAGACAAGGTGAGTCTCACATTCCTACTGACAGCAGGGAAGCGCTCTTCTACTGCATCCTGTACACTCGGCTGTGAAGTGAGCAGATTGGTAGTGGGACGACAGCAAGGCTGGAGGTGCGGGATTGGAGCAGCAATGTCCTCCCCCCCTCCTACCCTTGAAGTAGGAATAGACTGAGCTATCAAGCGAGCAGGCAGAGATGCCGGCAATTCAAGGGAGCTCTCGCGATCCCGTTTCACAGTGCGGTGGCTGCTGTCAGCTCTGAATACAGCACAGCCAGCGGAAAGAGTGATTTACAGGCCGGGGGATCACATTTTACCTGCAGCCACGGGGATCCTTACGAAGCGAGCACAACGTATTCCTGTTCTCACCTGACTGCAGAGTACCAAACCCCACTCCAGCTACATTATGCCTATTCAAAATCGTGCCAAGCATTCAGCCCTGCAACACGTGCCAAACCAAAAGTGGCAGTTCACTCCATGCAACGTACCAAGCAGTCAGCCATGCAACTACCTCAATCAGCCTAAACCTAGCCTGCCATATGCAACCCAGTCCAGCAGCCAAAGCGTGTTCACCAGCGCCATAGCGTGTTCGTCGGCCCAAGATGCATGTACACACCTGTCCAGCAGCCAAGTCCAGCCACACAAGAAAAAAAGCCCACATAAAGGTGGACCCTGACAGTAAATTTGGATAAGATAGGCACCGAGCGGCAGCCAACCGGAGTCAAGGTTTCAAGCGTCAGTGGTGACGGAAATACCAGACAACATGGCAGAAGGCAACCAGACCGGTGGCAGAGCTGCAGTGCCAGAGATGACCAAAACAGAATAATTCAGGTGATCTGATAACACGCAATACATCTGGAAGGTACCAAAGAGTGGGAACAAGGGATAGAGCAGTCGATCTGCTCTCCCAGGCCAACAGTCGCTACAACAACGGAGACATCACAACCAAACCGGTAAATCAAGCAACGTAAACGTTCGTAAAATTAAAGCTAAAGAAGGGCGTCAGAGGAAAAACTTTCCACAAAAAGAGCGGTGAAACCATTATTACAGAGAGGAGTTGTATGTTGAGCTCATAAAAACTTGTGCCTCAATGAGAAGAATGACACACCAGCAATACACCTAGGGATCTAGAATTGCATTTTTCTTAAGAATTTGAGCAATGTGGAGGAAGCGAAATATTAGAACTTTCAAAAATAATCTTAGATGATCTACAGTTTAGAATAAAAAATATAACCGGCAATAAAGAAAATAAGAAGATCTAACCAGGGATGATAAAAAAAAAATACGTTCTAAAAATTAGAAGGAATAAAAATGAGAAAACACTGATTCATCGACAATAGTGGATGTTAAAAGAGAAATTAAACAAATGAATGAAAGGATAAAATGATTGGGAAATAAACAGATGGACTCAGAAGATTATAATCATATGAAGAGGATTACATGGAGTACAGAGGAATGACGGGAGGACCACAAATAGAGTGTTAGTGCCTTCAGATTTCCCTCCATAAATAGAAAATAGCGGATCCCCCCCACAACAAGAAAGATGACAGAGGAAATATATGGACGCTAGTGACCCAGAGGGGCTGCTTAGAAGGAGCAAATGTGCGGTTGGAGTCTCCGTCAGCTTTCAGAGCTTTACCTTTGGGGACGACCTTCCTGAGGAAGAGGAGGAAGAAGAATCACGTGACAGGTTGACGTGAGATATCTAAAATGGTGTTCGGTACGCCATCTCTGGGGGAAACCCAGTTGTCACCGGGGGAGTTTCAGCAGGAGAAGCTAAAGGGGTGTAAGTGGGGCTCAAGAGATGCAGTAAACCCCCAAAAAGATTCTTGACCCTAATGTGATGGATCACCTCCCCGCCCCATTATAAAATCAGGGAGCTGGATCCAGAGGAAGGCGAAATGAAGCCGAGGAATGTCGGTGGAAATGGTAAAATCAACGATCAAAGGAAAGTTTAGATGAAATGCAAAAGGGAAAATTGATGGTGAGTAATTATGGTTCAAAATGTGGGGAACGTAGGTGAGAAGTGCAGATGAATGGAACGGTGGTGTAATGGTGCGGGTGAATGTTGGCAGAGAAAGGTGGTGCGAGAGTTTGGAGGAGGAGGGAGAAATGGAAACACAGGAGGAGAAAGTTGGGCGGAGAATTCAAGAAAATGAGTTAAATGTGGGGAAAAAATAAGGAAAAATGGTTTTTTGGAAGGCGTGAAGTAAGGGAAGAAATTCAAGAATGAACGCAGGGACAAAAATTCAAGAATGAATTGAAGGTGAAATGGGTTAATGAAGGGGTATTACTCAGCAGGGTTGGAGGTGTACTGCACACCGACGGCCCCTCCTGCCGCATGCAGACCCCGTTATCAAAATAGATGGGGGCCGCAGCTATGCAAAAGTAGCGGCGGTAGGGGATAGGTTCTCTCGGACCTACCACCAGACCATTTGCCGCGTGAGGCGAAGAACAGCGCCGTTTGCCTAGTAGGCCTCTCAAGAGAGTGCGACCCAATCAGTCACCTATATGAGGGGAAGGGAGATACAGATGTCCATTCCTTGGACAGAGAGGCATGGGACTCTCATGCCTTCCGAAGCAAAGGACACAGTGCGAAAGTGAGCCGATGCAACCTCCTACAACCGGGCAAGGTGTACCCAGGGAGGAATGTCTTCGGACTCAAGTGGTAGGCAATGATACAATTACAAATAGACTCTAAGGTGGTGGAGCTCCTATTTGGGGATGGAGTTCAGGGTATCAGACATCTCTTTGCCCTGATACAATTCCTACTGGTCTCCTATATAGACGTGAGCTTCATGCGGGCGTGAGGGACTTGAGCTTTGTTGGGGGCCCGCTATGGAGCTCAAACAGTATGTCATCGCCCGAGGTGGCGGGTTTTCGTTGCCCTACGTGCGATATCTCCGCCAAAATAAAACGTTAAGCAGATTGACCGATTACAAACAAGTAATGAACACTCTGTTACATAGACTTCATGACCTGTTAAACAGAAATGGAGAAACGTCGTCCAATTTCCGGTACAAAAATAGAGATGAAAATCGGCAATCGTGGTCAGAGGGCCTGGACCTTCATGGTCAAACTTAAGTATCGTCTTGTAACAGCCGTCACTCAACATCCATCCTCCACCTTCCTAAGGCAGGGATAGAATCCAGGTTGTTTACCAGGGGCAGCCAAGCTTTTGTCACAGTGTGGCGAACCTTGTTTCGTATTTCAGTCCCAGGTGCAGGGCACAGTTGTGGTGCAATGTGTTGGGATAGGTAGGGCCATCAGCCTCATCCTGTAGCGGCAGGATTCGCTAGTCACCTGTGTGGTGGCTTGGGTTCATCCTTTAGTCGCTGCCCTCAGCTCTGCCGTCAACACTCCGCGTCCCTCAAGGCGTATGGTGAGAAGCAAGTGACCTGAAGGACCTTGGGAGAGGACTACCAGATGAGGGAGACAACAAAGGCTAAGAAGGAGGCAGAGTGTGAGCCATGAGCGTATGAAAAAGAAATGACAGCAAGCTAAGGCACGTATGGACAGGTGCGTCTAGAAAGGAGAGGGGAAGGCTGCCCAGACCCATGTGCTGGGGGGTTCATGAACTCAAAAATCCGGAAACCACCTGCCAGAGCAGGACAAAACCGAGGCTGCTGAGGGAGAGAGAAATAGAGGAAAGAACCAGGAGGAATGGAGGAAGAGTAGGAAGCTGCCCTCGCCCGCAGCCTCCTAACACTCAGGGTGATCCGAAAGGGAGTGGTGGAGGTGAATGGGAGAGCATCATACCAAAACGGAGTTGCAAAAAGAGGTGAAGGGAGATGGAAATGGGCAAATCTCTCCATAGAATGGGACTACTCTACGCCCTTAACCCTGAGCCAGGTGCCGATAAAGGAAAGGTCAAGGTAAAACCCCCCCTCCTGACTGAAAACCGCCAACCGTTACGGAGTCCATCATACCCTTTGGCCTCACAGGGGATGATGAGGAAGAGGACGACGTACAAAAAGGGAAGGACGGAGATAGGCCATCGGTGATGGCGCTATCCGCCCCCTGGAGTTCACCCAAACTGACAGCTAAGAAACTCAAATCCCCGGGTGTAGAGGGAGAAGGATGCCGGGCAGACTAAGTGGTTGGGAAGAGCATATAGCACGTGGGAAGGTGATAGTGTGTAAATATGAGATATGTCTGTAAGTTAAAAAAAGGGTGAAACCCTCGACCTCGATGGGAGGGGGACGGTGGTGGTACAGGTAAAGAAGAAGGCGTCCGAGCTTGCGGATCAGCCAGTGGAAGGCAGCACCAACTCCGGTGACGCTGCAAGTATTAACGTTGCCAGCATTAGTTCAGATATGGCTTAGATAATACGCCTTTGATTTTCTCAGCGGGTTGAACGCTGGACACTTTTGTTCTTGCAATAGACCTGCCGACCGACTTGTCGGCCATAATGAAAGCTAGAGGGGAATGGTCATGGCCGATCCTTCTCTATTAGTCCCTCTGCAGTCGAGCCATATATCGGGGTGGCGGATCTTTTTATAACCGCCGAGGTTGAATGCAGACGGTTATTGATCTGTCCGAAATTGTGGGAGGTGTCTGATCTTAGATGTCGTCATGAAGGGACAAAAATTAAGACTAATCACATCTACGGCCCACAAAGCCATTGGGACAGGAATGTCTCTTATGAAGGTTCCTAGCCTTTCCTTTTACGAGCCGTCAAGTCATCTTTGGGGGACACTTCAATAACCGTCTCGAGGTCATTTCCGATAGATTGTGGAGTCAGAAGGTGCGCTATGAAAGGCATCGCATGAATAGAAGATCAACGAAGCTCGTCTGGTGATGTCGCACATCAGGCATACCCCAGGCCAGAGGGGGTTCACTTTCCATAGATGTAGTCAGATTAGGTCTAGGTTAGATAGGTTTAATTTAAAGGAGGAAGCTATCTCGAGCACCACCCTTATCGTGGTGGATGGAGATTTCTCTTGACCACTGTTTGATATTTGTTTTCCTTGAATATTTCGAGATACCCCCTCAGTATGGAGAGGTTTTGGAAGCTTAATACGTCACTCCGGAAGTAGACGGAAATCAGACAATCCTTCGAGACGTTCCTTCCAAGTCATGTACCATTACTGGTCCTATGTAGAATCAAATCAGAGTGGGTGGAAGTATTCAAAAAGAGAGAGCTGCCAAGTTCTTCCCGCCAGACCTCGAGCCTTAGGAGTCTGAACATGTACCGCCTGTATCAGAGTCGTGAGTATGAAACTCGTAGCAGTTTGTCTCCCGACTGGAGGTAGCCGCGAGGAGACTCCAGTGTTGTAAATCCTTGCTCAAGAGATGAGCCAGTATGATAGGTACACATCCTTGGCTTTTGAGATGAATTTTGTAAATCCCGGCTCCGCCGATCCCTACAAGAACTGTAGGATGTCATTAGTGTTGTAAGATAGTTACAGGCCTAAAAGAACAGAACGGATCTTTAGATAACGGTCCAGACAGAGATCCTGGAGATCGATAGTCTTCCTCACTCTGCAATCTCTTGGTCAGGAGGGAAACTAGACCGAGACATAATGCACGTCTTTCCTGCTGAAGCCAGTCCTGAACCAGGAATAAGCACCTTCAACGTTGATGATTTAAAAAGGATATATCTCAGAGAGGGACAGTGAAGGGGGCGATGAGAGCTTATCCCCTCAAGAAGACCCCTGGTCACCTTATGGCTAACATCGGAAATCTTCTACAAAGACCTTAAGGACACCTTGGTTTCCCTCTTGACTTGAAGGTATTAAATGAGTGCTCCTCTCCTCGGGCACTCTGCCAAAGACTCTATGAGAGGACTGCCCTGATAATCCCATTCAAAGGTAAAGATCCTGTCCCACATTGAGCAATTGGCGTCCCATAGCGTTGCTACAATGTGACAGGAAGATTCGGGCAAAAGTGCTTTAATAGGCTGATAAAATCCCTGCCTCACAGCTCCTTTCATCGGCTCAGCACAGCTCCGTTCCCGTATCGCAGCTCCGTTGCGCGGCCTTTGGTGTCAGGGAGGCCATGAGCGGGCAAGGCTGTGTCACTGGAAGGGTTCACGCTGTCTTTGGATCAGGCAAAAGCTTATTGAGTCGGTTTAATCATGGAGTACCCTCTGGATCCTCGTCATAAGAATTATGGCCTGCCGGGGAGTTTTGTAATTGGTTAAAGAACCTTGTTAAAGTGCCTGAGACTTTTCCATTGGTGAACGGTGGTTCTGCGAACCTTTCAAGGTGAGTCCTGGTTTCGTCAGGTTGTCCCCTAAGCCCTCTGCCTTTACGCGTTTTGCAATCGATCCTTCTAAGGAGCTAGCTGCGGACCGTTGATGGCGGCGGGTAATGATGACCTCGTGACTTAGCACCTGCCCTGAGCGGTATACCTATGCGCGATATGTCCCCTGTCTTTGTCTCCATCGAAAGAGAGAGGCGGGATGGTGAGAGTTTGAGTAGAGACAGCTATGTCGGAAGCTTCTGTGTCCAGTATTAATCCGGTGATAAAGTGTGAAAGTCTATTTGATGGGAGAAGGGGACCCTATCTTTGATCCACCAGACACTCACCCCTTCCCCCCATAAACAGTAAAGATTCTAGGTCATTGAATCACTGGCCAGGGTGATTACCCGAAAAAAAAATTGGATGACACAGGCTAAACATGTGCCGCTCAGAAGGTGGACCGGTCGGTGAAGGGATGGTCATTAACCCTGTCAGAGAAGAATTAGCTTATCAAATCTTCCTGCTCCGCGATTCTAATTCATTTCTATCTGGGCAGCGGTGCCCTTTTTCTGCCCGAGTCTCTCTGAGCCGCTCGGGTTTAACAGTCTGTTCGTTCAGATGTATATGGTTGTAAAAGAATGAACCTAATCAGGAGAGAGGTTACATACCACAAGAGGAGACCAGGGGGTTTAGGTATGGATTAACCACTGTACCGTGTACTTAACTAACACCATGTATATAAGGTAACCCAAACTACTGGCAAGCATGAGGATCTGCAGGCCCTCCACTGTGGTTGTACTCCTTCGGGCATGGATTTATCAGCCTACTTCCAGGAAAAGGAAGTATGCGGGGTCCAGTTACGAATTTTCGCAGGTCACGCGATTAATTCCCGGCTTATCACGCCCTGACTCTGAAGATCATCCTGTCCGATGGGGTCTGGATATTGGTGTAGATAGAAAAGCCCACAGTCCATGAAATTCCATGATGAGAGGGAGTTGTCACCCATTTCCAAGAGACCATAGGCCACAAGGATGCCCAGGTCGGGATCTGATGGCAGGTTTACGTTTTCTGAATTCAGACATGAAAAAAAAAAAAAAAATCCCTTTAAAGGGCGTTTTATGGATGTGTCCCAAGGCGTAGTATCCATGGTAATCTATAATGTAAGTGGGAATGTAAGATATCAGGCACCCCCGATGATAGGGGATGTCCTCGAGAGGGTGCAGCAGTATGCACTAGAGACGCATGGAGAGCATTATCCTGCTTCACTCCCTTAACGAATATAGAGTTTTACAAAAGGGTGGGTGCTTCCTTATGTTTGGCCCAGGTTGGCGAGCCTCTCCATCTGAGTGGTCTAAATGGAGACAATCAAATACCCGGGTAGACAGGGACCTCTTACGCACTTTATTCATATAAGACGTCAGTGGTTAGGTTATCACACATGGTGCGCACTACTCAGTTGGTTTTAGTATCTCGAAGTGTCCAGAAAATCGCTTCCAAGAGGAGGAGCGTGAAGTAGGCCACATCTTTGGAGGCAGGATTCTGGTGAAAGTATGTGGGGTTGGCGCTCCGTGGAGTTTGGGAGTTGGCGGACCCTACAGAGCATCCACTCTTTGGAGGGGAGTTGTCCTTTTGGGATGACCTGATCCTAGTAGACTTCATCCCTTTCCTGGTAGGTGGGCTGTATTTCTATGCACGAAAAGTTTTTTGTTTTCTTTTTAATATTTTAAGACGAGAAATGGCTTACAGGACCAACACACCGAACCAGAGCCTTCAAGATGGGTAAGGTGGTCTTATTAGGTATTTAGCATATATGATGTTATATATATAGTAGAATGAAAAAATATATCTAAAAATAAATAATTAAAAAATAAAAAAAAATAAAAATAAATAAATAATAAGGTGTATGTTGGGTAATAGATAGGTTTGGATGGGGTCAATAGGGAGGTGGGAAGAGACGTGGTCCCTGTCCATAATGAACTATGGTGGGAACGTAGACTCTGAACACTAGGACAAATGACTCGGGACCAGGAACTCTGGATTTTGCGTTTTGGATTTGTCTGTAATAATGATATTAAAAAAACAAAAAAACACAATTAAAAAAAAAAAAAAAAAAAAAGCTGTATAGTTGGGTAGGATAGATATTTGGATGGAGGGGCAATAAGGGGTTGAGAAGAGAGGAACTGTTCCCGTCCGAATAAACTATGAGACATAGACTCTGGGACCAGAACTCTGGGAGTCAAGATTTGGGGTAATATAGTGATAAAAACATCAAAGAATGGAAGGGAGAAAAATGCACACAAAACACACAAAAAAAAAAAATATTAAAAAAAAAAAAAAAAAACGTTCCATCATTTTAAAACAATAAAAGAGCTTCTCCATTCTCCTGTATGGGATTTCCCAGTACAGGGGAGCGTTGTGTTCTCTCATGTCCTGTTACTAAAACGGTTTTTCCCAGTACAGGGGAGCGCTGTGTTCTCACATTCTCCTCATTGGGAGTTCCCATAACAGGGTAGCCTGTGTTCTCCATTCTCCTTCTATGGAGTCGTTTCCCATACAAGGGGACGCCAGTGTTCTCCATTCTGTTCTATGGGAGTCCCAGTACAGGGAGCGCTGGTGTTTCTCCATTCTGTTCTATGGGAGTTCCCAGTCTACACAGAGGAGAGCGCTGTGTTCTCCATCTTTTTTATGGTAAGTGTCCTCATACAGGGGAGCGCTGTGTTCTCGCATTCTGTTCTATGGGAGTTCCCAGTATAGGGAGCGATGTGTTCTCTACATTCTCCTCTACTGGGAGTTCCCAGTACAGGGAGTGCTCTGTGTTTCTCCATTTCACCTCTATGGGAGTTTCCCAGTACAGTGGAGCGCTGTTTCTCCATTCTGTTCTATGGGAGTTCCGTACCAGAGGATCGCTGTTTTCTCCATTCTGTTCTATAGTAGTTCCCGGTACAGTGGAGCGCGTATTCTCACCATTCTCCTCATGGAGTTACCGATAACAGGGAGCGCTGTGGTTCTCCATTCTCTCTCTATGGGAGTTCCCAGTAACAGAGGAACGCTGTGTTTCTAGTATTCTCCTCTATGGAAAGCTTCCTCAGTACAGCGGAAGCGCTGTGGTTCTCCACTTCCTGTCTATGGGAGATCCCAGTACAGGGGAAGCGCTGTGTTCTCCATTCTGTCTTTCTATGGGAAGTTACCCAGTACAGGAGCGTTGTGTTCTCCATTCTCCGTCTATGGGAGTTCCCATACAGCGGCAGCGCTGTGTTCAGTCTATCTGTTCATATGGAGTTCCCATACAGGGAGAGCGCTGTGTTCTCCGATTCCTGGTACTATGGTTTTCCCAAATCAGACATACAATAATATAGGGAGTGCTTGTGTTCTCCATTTACTCCTCTATGGAGTTCCCAGTACAGGGGAGCTTTGTGTTCTCCATTCCCTCCTCTATGTGAGTTCCCAGTAAAGGGAAGCAATGTGTTCTCCATTCTGTTTCCTAATGGGAGCTCTACAGTAACAGGGGAGCGCTGTATGTTCTCCATTCTCCTCTATGGGAGTTACCAGAACAGGGGAGCGCTTTTGTCTCCAATTCTCCTCTACTGGGAGTTCCCAGTACAGAGTACGCTGTGTTTCATAGTCTCCTCTTATGGAAGTTCCCAGAACAGCGGAGCGCTTGGTGTTTTCTCCATCTCTGTTCTATGGGAGATCCCAGTACAGGGAGCGCTGTGTCTCCATTCTCTTCTTTGGAGTTCCCACGTATCAAGGGGAGCGTTGTGTTCTCCATTCTCTTCTATGGATTCCCAGTACAGGGGAGCGTTGTGTTCTCCATTCTCCTACTATGGGAGTTCCCAGTACAGGGGTGCGCTGTGTTTCTCCATTCTCCTCTATGGTGAGTTCCCAGTACAGAGGAGCGCGTGTTTTCTCCTATTCTCCTCTAAGGAGTTATCCTCAGTCAGGGGAGCGCTGTGTCTCATTCTGTCTATGAGTTCACCAGTACAAGAGAGCGTTGTGTTCTCCATTCTCACTCTATGGAGTTCCGCAGTACAGGGAGCGCTGTGTTCTCTATTCTCCTGTCATGGGAGTTCCCAGTACAGGGAGCGCTGTGTTCTCCATTCTGGTTCTATGGGAGTTCCCAGTAACAGGGGATCGCTGTGTTCTCCATTCCGTTCTATGGAGTTCCCAGTACAGGGGAGCGCTGTGTTACTCCATTCTCCACTCAATGGGAGTTGCCCAGTACATGGCAGCGCTGTTTTCTCCATTCTGTTCTATGGAGTTCCTGGTACAGGGAGCGCTGGTGTTTTCGCCATTCTCCCACTATGGGAGTTCCCATTACAGGGAGCGCTGTGTTCTCTATTCTGTTCTATGGGAGTTCCCAGTACTGGAGAGCGCTGTGTTCCCATTCTGTTCTATGGGTTTTCCCCAGTACAGGGGGAGTGCTTTTTCTCCATTCTCCCTATGGGAGTTCCCAGTACAGGGGACGCGGGGTTCTCCATTCTCCCCCCATGGGTTTTCCCATTACAGGGGAGCGCTGTTTCCCATTCTCCTCTATGGAGTTCCCAGTACAGGGGCGCTTGTTTCTCCTTCTCCTCTAGGAAGTTCCCAGTACAGGGGAGCGTGTTTTTCCCCATTTGTTCTTGGGAATTCCCATACAGAGGGCGCTGTGTTCTCCATTCTCTTCTATGGATTTCCCTACAGGGATGCTGTTTTTCTCCCTGTTTGACATGCCTTCCTCCTGAGCCAACACTTTCAAGGGCCCGTTCCAGAGGTGGCGCCTATCAGACTTCTATGGAATATGTTACCGTCAAAGTCTATGATGGGAAGAGCCCTTTGAGTCACCGGACCTCCCTAGGATGACCTGTTCCTGAATTCCTGGCATCATGTTAGCCCCGGACACATTCTGGATACGTAATATATTTGCTAATGTGAACGATTAGGAATCGGCGCAGTAAAGCCTTTATTATTAGTGTATGAAAAAGCTAATGAGGAATGTGAAGTCTACAATAAAGAGGAGCGGTTCTCAGCATCTTCTCATTAATTCTATATGTTGCCAATGAACTATGAATTCATTATAATGGAGTCAATTATGTCATGAGATCCGTGTTCTCTAATATCTGGATAATTATATTAACTAATTGTTGGTTATTATTCCTCCGGCCTTTTTACCTGGGGTGAAATTTTCAATGAAAAGCACAAAGAGCCCCTCCCCCCTCCATTTTCTTTTTTGTAAATTGTTTGGATTACATTATACGGTAGATTTAATAAGCGCAACCACTCACCGTATTTATTTTGTAATATAATGACCAACAATAAACGCGCTAATTTCACTAATTTCAATTTGCTCAGAAGAATTGCCCAATATGCAAATTGAAGGTAGCTTGTTAGTTTTCTTTAATTGCTTCAACAAAAGAATGATATCGTTGTTATAAATTTAAAGCGTCTTAAGAAATCCAAATCGCATTTCGAGCACCAAATTTAGAAAATTAAAGGCAATTTGTGTAATTGGTTATTATCTTTAATGCAATATTTTACGGCCTCGGTTCATAAAATGTAAATGACGATGTGTTCCTGGTGAGGATCCAGCATTATCCATACTGTAACACAATCTGATATGTGGACTGGGGAGTCGGGAATGTACGGTCACAGGGGCACAGGACGCCCGACCCGGCAACGAGGTCCAGAGAAGGAGATGACCAAGGAACAGCACAGTCTATAGGCCCAAATAATGAGTGCGAATGTCGTATGGATCCCGACCCTTCCCTGACGGACTGAACCCAGGATCCTGGGGACGCATAGAAAAAGAATGTGATCTGCAAAGAGAAAGAACCTGATCTGACACGATGGCCGCAACTCACCGGGGGGGAGATTGGAACCGTTCAAATAATCGGTATAACCTGTAACTCAATGGGTTATTGTACTGAAGTTACAGAAAGAGACCTCCAAGCCTAATATACATAGATATTCAGTATCTGACAAAAGTCAGGACACCCCTCCCATTACATACAGAAGTCAATACACCCCTCACATTATATTCAGAAGTCAGTACACCCCTCACAAAAGTCAGGACACCCCTCACATTATATACAGAAGTCAGTACACCCCCCTTAAATAAAAAGTCAGACCCCTAAAGTAAGTCCCCCTTCAATTAATAAAAAAGTCAGTACACCCCTCAAAAAGTCAGTACACCCCTCACATTAATACAGAACCATACCCCCCTCACTTATATGCAGAAATCAGTACACTCCTCCATTATTGCAGAAGTCAGTAACCCCTCCATTATATGCAGAATCGGGACACCCCTCACTTTATGCAGAAGTCAGAAAACACCCTAAATTTATTTTGCAGAAGTCAGACACCAAAACAAAAGCCCTTACACCCCCATTACAACAGAAGTCAGTACACCCCTCACATTATATACAAAAGTCAGTACACCCCTAAAGTAAGTACACCCTTCACATTATATAAAGAAGCCAGTACACACCTCACAAAAGTCAGGACACCCTCACATTAAATACAGAAGTCAGAAACCCCCCTTTACTTTATAAAAAAGTCAGTACACCCCCAAAAAGTAACACCCCTCCATTATATAAGTTTTCGTACACCCTCCAAAAAGTCAGTACACCCCTCACATTATAAACAGAAGTCAGTACACTCCTCAAAAAAGTCAGTAAACCCTTTACATTATATACAAAACTAAGTACACCCCTCACAAAATTTAGTACACCCCTCACATTATATACAGAAGTCAGTACACCGCCACATTCATATAAAATTTTAGGACACCCCCACTTTAAAAATTTTAAAACAGCATCTCCCAAAAATCAGGACACCCCACAAAATTTTGCACCCCCAGAATCGGACCCCCCTCACTTTTATACGCATCTCCCAGAATTCAGGCACCCCTCACATTACATACAGAAGTCAATACACCCCCCTTTATATCAGAAGTCATACACCCCTCACAAAAGTCAGGACCCCCCTCACTTTATATCAAAAGTCATACCCCCCACAAAATCAGGACACCCTCACATTTATACAGAAGTCGAAAACCCCCCTTACTTTATAAAAAAAATCGAAACCCCCCTAAAGTAAGTAAAACCCCTTCACATTATAACAGAATTCAGACACCCCTCACAAAAGTCGACCCCCCCTCACATTATAAAAAGTCATACACCCTCAAAAAACAAAAACCCCTTTACATTAATAAAAAACTAAGACACCCCTCAAAAAATTTGGGTACACACCTCACATTAAAAACAAAAGCAGTAACCCCCGCTAAAAAATTTTACATATAAGTCGGGGACCCCCCACTTTAATACAGCATCCCCGAAGTCAGGACACCACTCACTTTATTAGACATTTCCCAGAAGCAGGACACCATCCCCTTATAAAAAGCATCTCCCAAATCAGGACACCCCTCCTTTATATACAGCATCTCCAAAAGTCTACACCGCTCACTTTATTCAGTATCTCCCAATGTCGGGGACACCCCCATTTATATACAGATCTCCAAAGTCGTACACCCCCTCACTTTATATACAGCATCTCCCGAAGTCAGGACACCCCACATTATAAAGCATCTCCCAGAATTCAGGCCCCCCCCTTTATAAAACAGAAATCCCCCAGAAGTCAGGACACCCCTCCATTATTACACATCCCCAAAAAGCAGTTCCCCCATCCATTTTTACAAAAGTCGGGGACACCCCTCACATTTTATACACATCCTCAGAAGTCGGGACACCCCTTACTTATATACAAATCATACCCCCCTCACATTAATACAGCTCCCCCAAAGTAACACCCCTCCCTTATATACGCTTTCCCCCAAAATCAGGAACACCCCCTCACTTTAATACAGCATCCCCAGAAGTCAGGAAAAACCCCTCACATTTTTACAGCACCCCAGAATCAGGACACCCTCACATTATAACACATCTCCTAAAAATCAGACCCCCTCACATTTTTGTAAATTTTTATTTTTCTTTTCATGGGACAGCACTAAGACTGCCCCGGATACAATGAAAAATAGTCAGGTGAAAAACAAGTTAAGGCATGTTCACACAACGAATTGAGGACGACAGTCCCCCCCTGCAATTACGGGGTATCGGGAGCTCGCAATGCGGGGACGGCAGCCCGCGGCCCCATTGAAAACCACTCGGGCGCGATTTACCGCTTAACTGACATGTCACTATCTCCTCATGCGTAAAGCGATTTTATTTACGAGGGAGAGGAGGCTCACCATAGTTCTCTGAGAACATAGATTTCCAAAAATTTGGGTCTCTCACTCGTATTAGAGGCAAATATGACATGAATGCGCGCCAAAATATCCCATGTGAACTACAAAAAAGACAAATTTTGGTGCCCTAAATAAATCAACACAGCAATCAATGACTAACCACTGGCAACAAAACTAAGGACACCCCTGGGTGCCAACAAAAGTGAGTACACCCCTAACAGAGAATGGTCCAATTGTCAATATTTCATGTGGCCGCCATTATTTCCCAGCACTGCCTTTTTCTCTCTTGGGGCCCGAAAATCACAGAGCTTTCACAGGGGCCCGCCCCTGGAATCCCCCTTTTTCCCCCCCAACGACATCCGGGCTTTGGATTGGGAGAGACCTTGTGCTCCCCACCCTTCCTTTGAGGAGGCCCCACAGATTTTCCAAGGGTTTAGGTTTTGGAGACCTTGGCCTTTCCCCGCCCTTTTTCCCCTTTTCTTTGAAAAAAGGGGTGTGTGTCTTTGGGGGTGTTTGGGGGCATTATCATGTTGGATACTGCCCTGCGGCCCAGAAGGTAGTGTGTCATGCTCTGCTTCAGGATGTCACAGTACATGTTGACATTCATGGTTCCCTCAAGGAACTGTAGCTTCCCACAGCCGGCAGCAATCATGCAGCCCCAAACTATGACCCTCCCACCACCATGCCTGACTGTAGGCAGACACACTTGTCTTTTTCCTCCTCACCTGGTTCCCGCCACACATGCTTGACACCATCTGAGCCAAATAAGTTTATCCTGGTCTCATCAGACACAGGACATGGTTCCAGTAATCGATGTCCTTAGTCTGCTTCTCTTCAGCAAACTGTTTCAGACTTTCTTGTGCATCATCATTAGAAAAACCTTCCTTCTGGGACGACAGGCATGCAGACCGATGCATTGTGTGGTGTATGGTCTGAGCACTGACAGGCTGACACCTCTTCACCCTTGTAACCTCTGCATATGATGCTCAGCACGTGCACTTAACTTCTTTGGTCGACCATGGTGAGGCCTGTTCTGAGTGGAACCTGTCTTGTTAAACTGCTCTATGGTCTTGGCCCCCGTGCTGTAGCTCAGTGTCAGGGGGTTTAATCTTCTTATAGCCATATTTATGTAGAGCAACAATGCTTTTTTTCAGGTCCTCAGACAGTTCTTTGACATGAGACGCCATGTTGGACTTATAGTGACCAGTATGAGAAAGTGTGAGAGCGATAACACCAAATGTAACACACCTGCTCCCCATTCACACCTGAGACCTTGGCACTGCTGCTCCAAAACTACAGGGTCCTCGCTGATCTCTTCTTTAGCACGCAAATCTCCATCTCAACACACGCGAAAACGAAGACAATGTCCACTCAGCCCACCAATGGCCACCTCTTCGACCGACATAAGAAATTGATTGACTGTAGTGGCTGGATACAGATGGGCATGAAGTGAAGGTCAGCGTAGACTCAGTGAGTGACAGGAGATTTATTTAACACATTTTGCACCAATTTTAGAATTGATACAGGAAATACTGCTGGAGATTGATTATCTTATTACATGGGGTGGAACAACAATTTCTAAATGAGGGAATTTTTTTTTCAAATTAAATTTAAACATGTGTAACCTTCACATTCTGATCTGTGACCTCTGTTCTGTTGTGAATAAAATGTGACGTGAATAGATCTCTAAATTACCGTACCTTGTTTATATTACATCTCACTTAGGCTTGGATTGTTCAACAGTGGAAATCCCTCCGGTGAGGGAGGCTCCTTAACATGGTCGACCCGAAAATTCTTTTAAACTCAATATACATTTTTGGGAGAGGCAGAAATGCAGAGAGAGAGGCAAGAAGCAAGAGGCAGAGTAAAAGAGGCTTGTAGAGTAGCTGTAGGGTGAGCCTCCAGAATATACTCCATTGGTGGGCTCCAAAAATAAACTCCACTTAATGGCCCAAAGAATCAACTCCATTGGTGGGTCAAAGAATAACTTCTACAGGTGAGCCCCAGAATCAACTCCACTGGTGGCCCCAAAAATCAACTTTACTGGTGGGAACCAAAATCAACTTTACTGGTGGGAACCAAAATCAACTCCACTGGTGGGCCCCAAGAATCAATTCCACTGGTGGCCCCAGGAATCAACTTCACTGGTGGGCCCCAAGAATCAGCTTCACTGGTGGGCCCCAAGAATCAACTCCACTGGTGGGCTCCACAACTAAAATTCACCCATGGACCTCAAAAAGGAACTCCACTGGTGCACCCAGAATCAATTCCACTGGTAGGCCCAAGAATCATCTCCACTTGTGGACCCAAGAATCCACTCCACTGGTTGGCCCCAAGAATAAACTCCACTGGTGGGCCAAAAGAACAAACTTCACTGGTGGGCCCAGGAACCAACTCCACTAGTGGGCCCAAGAATCAATTCAACTGGTGGACTCAAGAATCATTTTCACTGGTGGGCCCCAGAACCAACTTCACTGGTGGGGCACATGAACCAACTCCACTGGTGGGCTCCAGGAATCAACTCCACAAGTGGTCCACAAGAATTACTACAGGGTCCACAAGAACTACTACTGGGTCTACTGGTGAGCCCCAAGAATCAACTCCACTGGAGGGCCCCAAGAATCAACTTCACTGGTGGGCTCAAAAATCAACTGCATTGGTGAGTCCCAAGGATCAACTCCACTGGTGGACCCCAAGAATCAACTCATCTGATGGGCCTGAAGAATCAATTCTACTGGTGGGCCACAAGCAGGGCCGTTGGTAGGGTAAATTGCACTCAGGGCGAGGTGAAGAAATTTCGCCCTGCCACCCCTCCTCCATAACATAATGCTACACAGTGCCTCACCATCAACCAAATCTAAAATATACAAAAAGCTTTACCACAATCTGCTACATATAAAACTACTAAATAATAGTCAGATAGTTACCAAATAACACTGCTACACCAACCAGAATCCCAAGACCACATATCACCAGCACATAGTGACCGAATAATACAAACTGACCATTACTGAGTATAAACCATGATACTACAACCAATATTACCGGCATACAGTGACCAGACAGTGGTGGATACCCACTGTACACAGGCTCTGCAGACATATAAATGATTACAGTAAAGTTATATCTAGTGACTCACAGGAGACGTTTCTGAAGAGTTGTTCTCTTTCTCTTCTTCTTCTTTTCCATCTGTCCCAGACGCCATGACGACTACTCCCGACTCTTCACTGCAAAATTTACAAAACAAATATCCTCAATTTATCAGCACTTCTCTACCAATTCCTATCTCTATACAAACTCCCTATCTATAGCACCTCATATGTTAGCCATGTAGCAGCCCCTACAGCCAAGTAGTAGCCCCTATAGCCAGGTAAAGCCGCCCTGTAGCCAGTAGATACCCCCCTGTAGCCAGTAGATGCCCACCTGTAGCCAGTAGATGCCCCTGTAGCCAGTAGATGCCCCCTGTAGCCAAAAGATGCCCCTCTTGTAGCCAGTAGATGCCCCCCTTGTAGCCATTAGATGCCCCCTGTAGCCAGTAGATGCCCCCCTTGTAGCCAGTAGATTCCCCCTTGTAGCCAGTAGATGCCGCCCTGTAGCCAGTAGATTCCCCTTGTAGCCAGTAGATTCCCCTTGTAGCCAGTAGATTCCCCTTGTAGCCAGTAGATGCCGCCCTTGTAGCCAGTAGATGCCCTCCTGGAGCCAGTAGAGGCCCCCTTGTAGCCAGTAGATGCCCCCCTGTAGCCAGTAGATGCCCCCTTTGTAGCCAGTAGATGCCCCTGTAACTAATAGATGCCCCCCTGTAGCCCGGAGATGCCCCTCTGTAGCCAATAGATGCCCCTGTAGCTAATTATAAAATAAAAAAAAGTACTCACCTTGGTCCGCGTGTCCCGGTCTGGGAGCTGCTGAGCAGTGTAAGCGGTGTGACGTCAGCACGCCGCTTACGCTGTCACGCAGATCTCAGGGATCTATTCGGCTGGCAGAGGCTGCCGACCGAGGAGACCCAGCGTCGCAGGGAGGGCGCGTTGAAAGCTGTTCACCCCCTGCGATGCTGATACATACAGGGGAGAAGGCAGGGCGGTAACGATCCGTCCTGCCTCCTCCTTGTACCGGCAGGCTGCTGACTCTGCACGGCTGTTATAAAACAGGGGCTATCCTCAGGGCGGGCGAGGCGGGTGGTGCCCCACTCGGGTGAAAGGAGCCTCGGCGCCCAACTCGCCCACCCCTTGGAATGGCTCCGGCCACAAGAACTAACTTCACTGGTGGGCCCAAGAAACAACTCCTCTGGTGAACTCAAGAATGAAATCCACTGGTGGGCCCTAACAACCAACTCCACTGGTGGGCCCTAAGAATCAACTCCACTGGTGGACCCCAAGAATTAACTCTACCGGTGGATTCCCAAGAATTAACTCTACCGGTGGACCCCAAGAATTAACTCTACTGGTTGGCTAGAAGAATCACCTCCAGTGGTGGGCCCCAAGAATGAACTCCACTGGTGGGCCCCAAGAATAAACTCCACTGGTTGGCCCCAAGAATAAACTCCACTGATGAGCCCCAAGAATCAACCCCACTGGTTGCCCCAAGAATAAACTCCACTGGTGGCCCCAAGAATAAACTTCACTGGTAGGCCCCAAGAATAAACGTCACTGGTAGTCCCTAGCCACCCCAGTCTGAAACTGATCACATTCTACCTTTTTGGGAAATGGGGTTGTATTATGCTGCAAGTGAACAGTCAGTTCTTCAGTTTGATTTGTTGAGAAAAAAAATGGACAAGTGTAAGGATCTGAGAGAATTTGACAGTGACCAAGTGTGATGGCTGATCATGAACTTAGCAGGAACTTTAGGTTAACCCCTAAAAGTGAAGGTAATGCTGGAGATAAGCAGCAAATGCTATAAAAAGCCACGTTCAGGGTCACACGCAGAGACCAGAAATGGGATTACATGCCAAAAACATCCTCAATAGACATGGCCACTAGGGCAGAAATCAGAATAGGACCTTACATTTTGACACTTTATGGGGCTCAGAAAGATGCTTTGGGACATTGCAGACCATTTAGAGTTAATGCTCTTCAGTGCCGTAGCCCTTTTTGTTTCCAAGTAAATAAAGAGTTCTTGTCACAGTCGTGAAGTGTAGAATGTTCTCGACTTGTGGCTGCTCCAGAGACAGAGCGGGGTAGAACTTGAATAGAGTTTGTTAAAGAGGTGTTCCACCATATATATTGTGTAATGGGTTCAGTCCCACCTCAAGGACCCACAACTAGGGCCCAATAGCAAAAGAAATGGGGCCCATCACCTAATGTAAATAAAATAAAACAAAAGCAAAAGTAGCAATCATTACAATTATAAATAATACCACAATATATCAGGGAACCCAAATAGCAGTGCTATATAATATTATTATTATTATTATTATTATTATTATTATTATTATTATTAGTATTTTAGAGCGCCCCTGTACATTCAAGGCGGTTACATACATAACATAATTCAAACAAGTACAGTGGTGACAATAGATGACTAATAACTGGTACAGATGGAAAGACAACACTGCCCAAGAAGGCTTACAATCTACAAGGAAGTGGTAAGAAGAAAACCACCCGTCTGGCCAAATCATACTTTCCACATCTCTCAGACACGGCCTCCATTCACCTCCCCTTTCCCAAGGCTTTTGTACATTTCAGACCCAAAAGTCATTATCTGACCTCTGGCTGACATGGCGTCTCTGGTATCACTCTTATTGCCTTGCAGGGTGCCCATGGTTGACCCTTCCCTCTATTAAACTCCTAATGCCACAAACATAATTGACTAAGGCATCTAGGGGGTAAAATAGCTCGAATCGGCACAAGCTCCATTCCTGGCTGCTGCAGTTGGAGCCCAGCTGTATCCTTAACCCTAGAATACATAACCCGGGCCTGTTAGGCCCACTAGCTTACTTGTTTGTAATTTTCTGCCAGATTATTTTAGTTACAATTTTGAAACTCCAAGTGTTCCTCAAGTTTGTAGTTGTTGGTAATTTCAAAAATCTTCTTATGTTCCTATCAGAGAATTATTTCTGGACCCACATTCTGATTCATACTATAAAGCAACAATGTCAGTGAATGAATATGAGGATATTGGAAGAAGCCTTTGATTTGATGATGAGCGAACTCGTCCTCCGAGGTTGGAAACGGATCAACTAGCACCTACCAGTTACATTTGGAATATTTTTATCAAACATTGAACCATAGTTTCATAGTTTCATAGTTTGTAAGGCTAAAAAAAGACAAGTCGTCCATCTAGTTCAGCCTGTTGTGCTAAGGTGTTGATCCAGAGGAAGGCAAAAAAAACCCAATGAGGTAGAAGCCAATTGTCCTCATTTTAGGGAAAAATTCCTTCCTGACTCCAATCTGGCAATCAGAAAAATCCCTGGATCAATGACCCCTCTCCTGAATCCTAGTCACTGTAACTTGTTATATTATTACGCTCCAGAAATGCATCCCAACCCTTTTTGAACTTGGTTATTGAATTCACCATGACAAGTCCCTCTGGCAGAGAATTCCATAGTCTCACTGCTCTTACAGTAAATAATCCCTTTCTATGTTTATGTAGAAACTTTCGTTCCTCAAGACGTAGAGGATGCCCCCTTGTTCTAGATACAGCCCTGTGTATAAATAAATCTTGGGAGAGATCTCTATATTGACCTTTGATGTATTTAAACATATGTATTATGTCCCCCCGAAGCCTTCTTTTCTCTAAACGAAATAACCCTAATCTTGCCAATCTTTCTGGGTACTGTAGTCCACCCAGTCCTTTTATTATTTTTGTTGCCCGCCTTTGTACCTGTTCAAGCTCTACAATGTCTTTCCTGTGCACTGGTGCCCAAAACTGTCCCCATTATCCCCTGTGTGGTCTAACCAGTGACTTGTATAATGGGAGAATAATGTTCCCATCATGTGCATCTATGCCCCTTTTAATGCACCCCATGATCCTATTTGCTTTGGCTGCTGCTGCCTGACACTGGCTGCTACAATTAAGTTTACTGTCCACCAGGATTCCCAAGTCCTCCTCCATGTCACTTTTACCCAGTGTTTTTCCATTTAACATGTAGTCGTGTAATGGATTTCTCTTCCCCATGTGCAGAACCTTGCATTTATCAGTGTTAAACCTCCTCTGCCATTTCCCTGCCCAGGCCTCCAACTTATCCAGATCCCTTTGTAATAACATATTATCCTCTATTGTGTTGATTACTTTACAGAGCTTAGTATCGTCTGCAAAGATCGATATTCTACTGCAGTGTTCCCCAACTCCAGTCCTCAAGGCACACCAACAGGTCATGTTTTCAGGATCTACCACAGAATGCACTGACAATAATGATATCACCTGTGCAGAATGCACTGACAATAATGACTTCACCCGTGCAATGCTAAGGAAAGCCAGAAAACATGACCTGTTGGTGTGCCTTGAGGACTAGGGTTGGGAACCTCTGTTCTACTGTGTATTTCCTGTGTAAGATCATTAATGAAAATGTTAAAGAGGATAGGGCCCAATACTGACCATGCGCTACAATCCTAGTGATAATGTAACAGTGGATGAGCAACTCGTAGCCTTTAGAGGACGTTGCAAGTTCATTCAATATATGCCTAGACAACCAGCCAAGTATGGACTTAAAATATTCTGGATGTGTAATTCTGCCAATTATTAAAGGATGAATGGGCTTATCTACTGTGGAAAAGAAGGTGCCGCTCCATTGCAGATCTAGGTTCTCACACTGTAAAGGCACTTGCTCTACCAATTTACAATTCTGGTAGAAACATAACGATGGACAATTACTGGACTAATGTTGAACTGGGAATTTTTTTTTTTTACAGTTGTTGGTACTACAAAGCCATATAGATGAGATAATCTTTGGGTGATAAAGCACAATCCACAGCGAGCACTTTACAATAGTGTCTTTGGTTTCAGCAACAAATCAACAATGGTGTCTTACAAAGCGAACAAGGAAAAATCAGTTATATTACTCAGTACTATGCATCTAGCATTGACAGCAATGACAGGAAACCGAAACCAGAAATCATCCTGCACTATAATAAAACTCAAAGAGGTTTGGACACGATGGATGAAATGGTTGGAGAATATTAATGCAAGAGGCAAACAAAACATTGGCCTTTAGTCATATTTTCAAATATACTTGAAGTATCAGCTCCTAATTCCTACATTATTTATACTGAAACTCACTAAAGATGCTAAGAGGAGGGACAGGAGATGCCTATTCTTGAAGGACCTTTGCCATGAACTTGTAATGCCTCACATGATGAGGAAAGCAACATAAAATGCTTGCCAAAGCAAACTAGAGAGGCTAGGAAATGGTGTGGCGTACGTTTTCAGGAAATTCTAGATCCAGCATAGAGAAAACAAAAGCGTTGTTCTATTTGTCCAACAAACAAAGACAGGAAAACTGAGCATTACTGCGCCCCTTGTGGAGAAAAGGACTGTAAAGAACATTCTTCAGGAATGATAACGTGTAAATTGAAATGAAAATGAAAAGTTGAAAAAGAAATGTCGTTGCAGCTTGTTTGCATTTTAATGCCCCTGTTTGTGTATTTTTCATAAACTTTTTACATGATTAAAAGGATTCATAACCTAGAATGCATAACACGAGCCTTTTAGGTCCATGTACTTACTTTTTTGGTGTTTTCTGCAAACAATTATATTCACAATTTTGTGTATTTTTCTTATCTTACTTGGAAATTTTGTAATAAACTTGTAAAAGTTATTTATGACTTGCACATGGGCCTAAAAGGCTCGGTTTATGTGAATGTGTAGATTTCTAACATCATGCACACTAGGGTTTAGCAACTCCTCCTATGGATTGTGCAGTCACAGCTTTTGAGGATTCGCCATCTGGGCACCATACCTGCTACCAAGTGAGACTTGCCAACTCTTCCAGGGTCCACATGTGCCACCTGGAACAGACAGAGTTGCTATGCCTTTGGGTGTCAGATTGTATGTTGCACCCTCAGAGATCTTGTGGAGTCCAGGCCTTGATGAGTTTTGATGGCACAAGGGGAACCTGCAGAATACTAGGCTGTTGGTTGTAATGTTTTGGCTCATACCGATTTGCCATAACAATTTACTCCTAATGTGTGGGAATCATTGTCTACCAGAAGTGTCATCTGCCGCACACAGCTCCAAATGTTATTCATCTTTAAAACTGGTAGGATATAGAAAATTTCAATAAGCAAAATCTAATTAACCAACATTTGGACTAAAACTGTCCTTTCATTGAAATGAGTGCTGCTTTCTGGATCCATTTCCAGTACAGTTTACAGCTGTTTCTGCACATAAATAGCAAAACTATGAAATGAGAAGAAGCCAGGGCTGAAATTCATGCTTCACCTCCTCTCATTAATTACCACCATAGACTCCCTGTAAGATAATGACATTTCACACAGCCTCGTCACAACATGAACTCATCAGTGGTTTATCTCTTTGCAGCATAACTCAACAAGATGATATTCCTACTAAATGCTCCCATCACGTAGAATTATGTCATTGCTTGACAGACTTGGGGGATTGCAACTCGAGATATATGAGAAATTTATCTTCTTGATTATAATATTAATATCCGCATAATCTTGATATAAGAAAACCCAAGATCGGGAAGAGACAGGAAGGGTTAATTCATCACAAAGAATTTGTAATTTGGAAATATTGTGTAAAAAATGTCTTTGCTGGTTGTTGTTGAGCCCATTGGTTATTGGAAACCAAATACGGAAGGGTTTGTACCCAGCGCCCACCAGCTTGAGTTGTGCCTTGATGAACGGTTGTCAGAAGTCAAATATGGGAAGGTTTGTACCTAGCATCTATTGGTTTGTCTGCACTTCGGGGGCCGGTTGGTGTTGAGCCCATTGTGCATCAGAAGCCAAATATAGTAGAGTTTATACCCAGCGCCCACTGGCTTGTGCTGCATCTCAATGGCCAATTGGTTTTGAGCCCATTGGTTATCAGATACCAGTTACGGAAGGGTTTGTACCCAGAGCCCAGTGGCTGCTGCTGTGTCTCGATGGACAGTTGTTGTTGAGCCCATTGGTTATCAGAAACCAAATACGGAAGGGTTTGTACCCAGCACCCATCAGCTTGAGCTGTGCCTTGATGGCCAGTTGTTGTTGAGTCCATTGGTTGTCAAAGGCTAATATGGGAAGATTTGTACCCAGCACCTATTGGCTTGTCTGCGCCTCGGTGGCCGGTTGGTGTTGAGCCCAGTGGGCATAGGAAGCCAAATATAGGAGGGTTTGTACCCAGTGCCCACTGGCTTGTGCTGTATCTCAATGGCCAATTGGTTTGATCCCATTGATTATCAGAAACCAGTTACGTGAAGGTTTGAACCCAGTGCCCACTGGCTTGTGCTGTATCTCAATGGCCAATTGGTTTGATCCCATTGATTATAAGAAACCAGTTATGTGAAGGTTTGTACCCAGTGCCCACTGGCTTGTGCTGCGCCTCAATGACTGGTTGTTGTTGAGTCCACTGGTTATCAGAAGTAATACAGTATATGGAAAGGTTTTGTCCATTGAGTCCATTAGTTATCAGAAGCCAGTCATGGGAAGGGGAACCCATAGGCTTGTGCTGTGCCATGATGGCCGGTCAGTGTTAAACACATTGGGCATCAGAAGCCAAACACGGGAAGGTTTGTTCCCAGTGCCCACTGGCTTGTGCTGCATCTCGATGGCCAGTTTTTATTGAGCTCATTAGTTATCAGAAACCAGGTACGTGAAGGTTTGTACCCAGGGTCCACTGGCTTGTGCTAAGCCTCAATGGCCGGTTGTTGTTGAGCCTAGCGGTTATCAGAAGTCAAATATTTGAAGATTTGTACCTAGCACCTATTGGTGTGTCTGTGCCTCGATGGTCGGTTACTGTTGAACCAATTGGGCATCAGAAGCCAAATATGGGTGGAGTTATACCCAATGCCCACCAGCTTGTGCTGCGTCTTATTGATCAGTTGGTATTGTGCCCATCGGTCATCAGAAGCCAGATACAAGAAGTTGTTTTAGCCAGCACCTACTGGCTTGTTTGAGCCTTGGTGGCCAGTTGGTAGTCTCGTGGTTTTCAGAAGCCAAATATTAAGGATTTGTAGGTTGCACCTACCAGCTTGTACTGCACTTCAATTGCCAGTTGCTATTGGTCCCATTGGTTATCAGAGACCAAATATGGGAGGGTTAGTAGCCAGCAACATATTGGCTTGTACTGTACTTCAATGGCAAGTGACACGGAGAAGGTTCACCCTTTTCTGCCTGAATGTAATAGGGTTGGTTGCATAGAAGATTCTATTTGGAAAATTGTTTAAGTTATTTGTAGCTCTATAGAGACAAACTGACCACATGTATAACATAGAAATACGTAACGCACCTTTAGGAAAATGAAAACTAGGTGTAAATGACACCATATACATCTTGTCTAATGATTCCAGGGCCACGGAGACTAATCGGAACTAAAAGGAACGGATCAGCGTCTGCAGTGCCAAGAGACTGATAAACAATGAATATATGAATTATTACAAAGTGGGTTTATCGTTATTATTGCTGATTTTTTAGCACAATTTGTAGAAGAAAATACAAAACAGAAGAGAAGGACAAACACAATATTAGCCCAAAATAATGAACTGATACAAAGGGAGGGGGGGGCCTTGTCTACGGGGGCCCCTACACAAATGGAGGTGGAAGGAGACAGAAGGTAAGGGACAGAGATATGGGTGTGGTGATGTAGGGGCTGCAGAAGTAGTGTAGACCCATCAGGGGTAGTGTAGTGGCGGAAGGTGTAGTGTATAGGTAGGAGGGGTATTGTAAAGGCAGCAGGGGTTGTGTAGGGTAAATAATGGTAGTGAAGGGGCAGCAGGTTTATTGTAGGGGCAGCAGGTTTATTGTAAGGGCAGCAGTGACATTGTAGGAGCAACTGGGGTATTGTGGGGGCAGCAGGGATATTTTAGGGGCAGTAGGGATAGTGTAGGGAGAGCAGGCGTAGTATAAGAGCATCAAATGAAGTGTAGGGGCAACATGAGTATTGAATAAGCAGCAGGGGTATTGTAGAAAAGCAAATGTATTTGGGGGAGCAAGGGGGAGTGTAAACAAGGGGGGTAAAGGAGGGATGAAAATAGCAGGGTTATGTTTGGGTCAGCAAGAAGTGTAAGGAGCGGGGGGTTTACAGAGATATAAAATTTTCCATATACATAAATAAAGATAGATAAGATGATAGAAGATGGATAAAAATATTAGATAGATAGATAGATAGATATAGATATAAAGTAGAAAAGATAGAAATAATATGAGAATTTTTAAAAAGATAGATAGATAGATAGGTAGATAGATATAGATAGATAGATGGATAGAAAGATAGAATGTGATAGAAGAAGATAATGATGATAGAAGATAGTTGAATTGATAGTGATAAAAGATAGATATAGATAGATAGAATTTTAGATAGAAGATAATAGATAGATAGATTGAGATAATAGATAGATAGAAAAAAAGGAAATAGATAGAAGATAGATAGATAGTAATAGGAGTAGAAAATAGAAGATAGATAGAGATAGTAGATAGTAAAAGGGATAGATAGAAAGAAATGGAGATAGATAGAAATATGGGAGTAAAGATAGATAGATAGATAAGATAGATAGATAGGAGGGGAAGAAAAAGAAATAAGATAGATAGGAAAATAGAAAGATAGGATAGTAGATATGGGATGATAGAAAGGGAAAAGTAGATAAATTTTTGATAGATTGAAAATATAATAATGAAATAAAAAATAAAATTAAAATAATAATAAAAAATAATATAAATAATAATTATAAAATTTAAAAAGATGATAGATAGATAGATGGGTAGATAGAAAGTTAGATAGGAAGATTATAATAGGGATAGATAGAAAATAGAAGATATGGGGAAAAGGGTAGATAATAGTAGATTTAGATAGATGATAGATAGGGGGATAGATAGTAGAGATAGTAGATAGGGATAGAAAATATTTTAGATAGATAGATAGATGATTTTGGGATATAATAGATAGATAGTAGATAATAGTAGATAGATATGAGATAGATAGATAGGGGTAGATAATATGGGATAGATAGATAGATGATAGAAAAGATGATAGAAGATAATTGGGTATAGATAGATGATAGGAAGGGGGTAGATGATAGGGAAAATAGATAATAGATAGATAGATATGAATAATGATAAGGGGGATAGATTTAGATAGATAGTAAAAGATAGAAAAAGATAGATAGGGGAAAAGAAAAATAGGGTAGAAAATAGGGGTAGATAGATAGATAATGATATAGGGAAAATAAAAAGAAGATATAATAGATTAGATAAAGATTTGGAAAATAGATAGAAAGATGATAGATATGGGGATAGATGGGAATAATAGATAGTGATATGGGGAGATAGATAGTTAAGATAGATGTTATAGGGGTAGATAGATAGATAGATAGATAGATAGATAGATAGATAGAACATTGATGCCATCTTTAAAGCACCAGATCTACGTGCTTCCCTCCCCCGATGCCCCCAGCCATCGGTAACCCTAGATCCCTCCCAGAGCTGCATTTTTAATGTATCGTTGGGTTTCTCTAGTGAGATGCCCAGGGAAATTTTTTTATTTAAAAAATCTATTTCCAACCATGTAGATCATAAATTTATTGTCAGCCTCTTTATTGGGCGTTGCACATTTTCTCACAAAGCAGGAGCCGGTTTGTGTCAGGTTTACATACGAGGCTTTTGCTGTCTTAATTCCCTGGAAAAAGCTGAAAGTTTATATAATGTGTTTTTATTATGAACATTGTCACCCCCCCCCTCACCCCGATATAACCCGCACCTGAGGAGCTGTATACACTATCTGCCTCCCATCAGGTGCGGTGGCTGCCATCAGCATAGCTGGGCTCTCTCTCGAGCTGGGCAAAGCTTGGCACCATCCCTGGCACTCAGCAGCCAGCGGCCCCCATCTCTGTGCAATGCCGACAGTACTACATGAACTGATTGCTATAGGATCAGGATGGATGCATTGTAACTCGGGGGGCCACACGCTGCTTTAGCCCTAGGAGACTCTTATGCTGCTCCTGACACCTCAAATTCACTACAAAACTATGTTACCATAGTACAACAAAGTAAGAGTCCTCCAAATGCTTGTACTGGCCCCCAGGAGAGAAGAGGGGATCCACTGTGGGCCTTCAGGAGTGATCGGCCTGGGGCTGCTTTTCATTGAGAAACAAAGGCAGAAAGAGAGGGGCATGTAAGGTATATACAGTTGTGTACAGTATCTGTGGGTTGCGCACCCAAAACTAACCACTGGTGGACCCCAAGAATCAACTCCACTGGGAAGCCAGTAAAATCAGCTTTACTTGTGGGCCCCCAGAATCAATTCCACTGGTGGGCCCCAAGAACTGACTCTACTGATGGGCCCCAAGAATCAACTGCACTGGTGGGCCCCATAATCAACTCCGCTATTGGGCTCCAAAAATCAACTCCACTGGTGGCCCCAAGAACTAACTCTACTGGTGGGCCCCAAGCATCAACTCCACTGGTGGATCCAAGACTTAGCTCCACTGGTGGCCCCAAGAATCATCTCCACTGGTGGGCCCCAAGAATCCTCTCCACTGGTGGCCCCCAAGAATCATCTCCTCTGCTGGGCCCCGAGAATCAACTCCACTGATGGACCCCAGAATCAATTCCACTGGTGGGCCCCATGAACTAACTCTATTGATGGGCCCCAAGAATCATCTCCACTGGTGGGCCCAAGAATCAACTCCACTGGTGAGGCCCCAATAATTATATCCACTGTGGGCCCTAATGAATTAACTTCACTGTTGGGCCCCAAGAATCAACTCCACTAGTGTGCCCCTGGAATCAGCTCCACTGGTGGATCCAAGAATCAGTACCACTGGTGGCCCCAATAATCAACTCCACAGGTGGGTCCCAAGAATCAGCTCCACTGGTGGACCCCAAGAATCAGCTCCACTGGTGGGCCCCAAGAATCAGCTCCACTGGTGGGCCACAAGAATCAACTCCACTGGTGGGCCCCAAGAATTAACTCCACTGGTGGCCCCAAGAATCAACTACACTGGTGGGCACATGAATCAGCTCCACTGGTGGACCCCAAGAATCAGCTCCCCTGGTGAGCCCCAAGAATAAACTCCACTGTTAGGCCCCATGAATCATCTCCACAGGTGGACCCCAGGCAACCAAGTCCAACACTGATCCCCAGAAAGTTTTTAAATTATTGTGACCTGTAATCAGAATTAAGATCAAGCGGGTTCTCCTCTGACCCTAACCAAGAAAGAAGACTTTGGAAGCTGTGTCCTTTGGGGTAATCTCAGAATTGAGGTGCTACTTGATGATGCTACAGATTTACAGGTCATGGTTTTACACCTCTTTTCTAGGAAATTATGGCAATAATTCCCATTGAGCTCATGAAGTTGGCCCTGGTCTACAGAGCTCTGATGACAATGAGGCATGGCAACTCTCTGTGGGATATTTTGTGAAATTTGGCTGTTATGGGGCATTCCAGAGGCCAGAAAACACTCCCAGAACTTAGCCCCAATAGACTTTAATGAGGTTCTGGCTCTGGGCATCCTGAATCCCGAATATTCTGATGAGCGAAGACCTGTTTGAGCAAGACTTCTACTTAGTAGTTTTTCGTGCTGAGGGCAGTGTATATGATGGGGTTTCCTTTTTACGCTGACCTTTCTGTATAAAGAAAAAGTATACGTTATACTCTCACTACGAAAAGTCTTTCCAACAGCTTCCATTTGACCTTCTCACTACTTTCTCTCCAGCGGCAGGTGGAGGCCAGATCTATCTAAGAACTACCAGACCAGCCAGTCCTGCTTCCAGCTCTTGTGACTGAACCTCATGTAGACGTTCTGTGAGCACCTTTGCCAGATAACTACTTTTCTCTTATACCGTAGTTGCCCGTCTCCAAGACTTCACACGTGCGGCACCAGTTCTCTGGAACATGCTACCGCGGGCGATCAGGCACATTCCCAACCCTCATAGAGGACCCTGAGAATACATCTTCTCGGTCTGGCCCACCAAGATCCCTAACTGCTATCACACACATCTGTCCCTCCCTGCACTTGGGCCCTCACAGGCACTTATCTGTATATAGATGTACAGTCGGGGTGGCAGGTTCATCCATTTTTCATGTAAACCACCCCCTATTTATGAAACATGGCCGGACCATTGTAAACTTGGCACTTCTTACCGTATGTTTCACCCATACACCCTAATAGATTGTAAGCTCTCACGAGCAGGGCCCTCACACCTTGTGTCTCATTTGTAAGTACTTTTAATGTGTAGTGACTGTATGTTTACCCTTGAATTTGTAAAGTGCTGCGGAATATGTTGGCGCTATAGAAATAAAGATTATTATTATAGTTCAGGTGCCCTCTGTCCTCTGACCACTGCCTCCCCCAATATAGTCAGACCTTACCCTGGTATATTGCTTTCAAATATTTTCCTAGCTTTTATGGCATGGTGGCTTAGTGTTTAGCACAGTGTAGCTCAACAGCTCAGTGGTAGACACAAGAAAGCATGGTGGGTCAGTGGTTAGCACAGTGTAGCAGGGTGGCTTAGTAGTTAGCACAGTGTAGTACAGTTGCTTTGTGGTTATCACAGTACAGCACGATGGCTCTGTGGTTAGCACAATGCCCACAGTGGCTCAGTAGTTAGCACAGTGCAGTACAGTAGCCTTGTGGTTAGCACAGTAAAGCACAATGGCTCAGTAGTTAGCACAATGCCTACATGGTTAGCAACAGTCAACATCTATGTTGACTACAACATGTATGTTCTCCCCATGAGGCCCAACAGTGGAGATGATTCTTGGGGCCACCAGTGGAGTTGATTCTTGGGGCCACCAGTGGAGTTGATTCTTGGGGCCACCAGTGGAGATGATTCTTGGGGCCACAAGTGGAGTTAATTATTGGTGCCACCAATGCAGTTGATTTTTGAGACCCACCAGTAGAGCTGATTCTTGGGCTAATCAGTGGATATGATTCTTGAGGCTCACCAATGGAGTTGATTCCTGTGGCCCACCAGTAGAGGTGTTTAATGGGGCCCACCAGTGGAGATAACTCTTGGGGCCCACCAGTGGAGTTGATTCTTGAGACCACCAGTGAAGATAATTCTTGGGGCTCACCAGTGGAGTTGATTCTTGAGACCACCAGTGAAGATAATTCTTGGGGCCCACCAGTGGAGTTGATTCTTGGAGCTCAGTGGTGGAGTTAAGTCTTGGGTTTCACCATTGGAGTTTATTATGAGGGCCCACCAGTAAAGTTGATCCTTGGTGACCACCCTACAGCTACTATACATGACACTGCACATACTGCAGATAACTCTTATCATTTTCTCTATTACTTTACAGGGCCCAACATCACCAGGGTCCATTGCTGTTTTCTCCTGGTCTGAGCCTGCCCCGTCCTTTTTTGTGTCGTGCACTTCTACCCCTGTTAGTCATAGACAATCCTTGGTCCTTATCTACAGACACTTACCTGCCTTATAGTCCTGATAGACCAATCAGTTCTAATTCTATATTTTATTACCCCCCTTTTACCTGGAACATGACACTGTCTCTTTGTATCCAGATTCAATAAAACCCTGTTTAAAAAAAAATATATATATTCTAGTCAGTGGAGAGGTAATGTATGTGTTTTTGTGAAATATATGACAGCAAGATGCCTGAACCATAATCATTGGCTCTATGATGACGGAAAAGAATTCTGAACTGAAAGAAATATTTTGAGTGGAACAAAAGATTTCCTGCACCCACTGCTTGTTTTCTTGTTTCTCATTCATGGGGATACAAATGTTTCACTAATTGGCAACATAATAAATGAACATAATAAGGTGATAACATTTTTCTGGATTAATTGACGTGCTCGTAATTCCATCTGATTTCGGCGGCTGCCGGGCTCAGCTGCCTAATATGGAAAAGCACCACCGCCTTTTTTGATGACGTTTTTGAGCTGAGTCAAAAATGTTTCAGAATAGACTCTATGGTGATTGGATGGTAGTTAATTCAAAATACTTTGCCAAAGGCAACTAGTTACCATAAATATACCAACCACCTTCCTAAATTGTCTCACAAATTATTTCATGTAAAGCCCCCTCAAAAGACAAGGAGACATTCCCTTCGGCTAGAGGAGAAGAGCGTAAGAACTGTGAATCTGTGGAATAGCCGCCTGAGGAGCTGCTCACAGCAGGAACAGGTGAGGGTTCAGGAAAGGCTTAGATACCTACTTGGAACTAAAGAATATTAATGCGTATGTAGCTATGTAACATTCTGGATCCTGGCCGGTGGAGGCTCTGGGGTCAGAGATGAGGTCTCCCCTGGAGCAGATTGGTTTGTGCCTTGAGGGTTCCAGGGCATTCACCAGTGGAGGGGCTGGGCTTAATGTCCTTGTCTCTCTCCCATCATCCACATTTTCCCCACCCTTGGTTGAACTCGATGGACATGTGTCTTCTTTCAACTGTACTAACTATGTAACTATGTAACTATATAACTATGTAACTATTATAACCACCTATTAGATTCATTAAAATAGACTGGCTTTGCTGTGCTCTAAACCGAGGTTCTGATAACTAAAGCCTGCTTACTGCCTCGTTAGCCCCTGAGGATTCCACTATAGGGCGGCAGTGAAGTTATTTCAGTCTTTGGTAGCGTGCAATCCTAGGCCAGTGTGACTGCAGGCACTACTATTGTATACTGATAGTTATCAGAACCTAGGTTTAGCGCACAGCAAAGCCAGTCTATTTTAATGAATCTAATAGGTGTTTATGATGGTTCATAATAAAAATATAGTTTTAGTTTGAGACAATGTAGGATGGTGGTTGAAATTAAAGGGCCACATGGATGAAACTGTTTGCCATAGGTTACTAAGGGCAAAAAAGTCAGTTTTAGACCTAAACAGTTTTCATACCTGTGGCCCAAAGAGTCGATGCAACGGGGAGAAGGTCAAATTCTTTCCTAAATTTTCGATTCCTCTCCTGGCTTTTCTTCACAAAAAGGCCACATGTGTGATTCCAGCCTTGGAGTAAGTTCACACAATAAGGGCTTTTGATGCAGGTTTCATGGTGGATTCCAAACTAAAATCCTTGTATTATCCGACTGTCTACTAATGTAATGGGTAGTTTATAGGTTAAACAGTGAACCCCAGCGCGGGTCTTCCACACCAAGGATTTCCAGTCCATCCCTTTGAGCGGATCCTGCTTGAGTTAGTCCCATTGAAATGAAGTCCTCATCCAAATCTGTAGAGTGAAAATCCTCAGCAGAAATCCCAGCTGTCCCCGTACATTTCTGCAGAGGATTACACGGCGGATTTTTTGCTTTCTATTATGTTTTTTTAGGGAAGAAAATCAGCACAAAATTAAATTTTTTCATTGCGTGTTGTTTCATTTATTTTTTATGCTGTTTATGATGCGAGATAAATAATGTGATCATCTTATAGTTTGGGCGTCACAGGTTTCTGTCTTTCTTACATTTTTCTTCTTATTTTTTAGTCCTAGGGGATTGCTTATATAACGCACTGTATTACTTAAGTATAAGGAATTGCACTACATGTAAGTGTAACACTGCCCAGCACCCTACTGGACCCGACCTCTGACACGGCCTAAAAAGCAGACACAGGAGTCAGACCCGGGAGCCTTCATTGGAGGCTATCAAGTAAATCCAACGGCTTCCTGGGAAAACATCACATGGGAGCTAATGGGGTAAGAGAGGGAACCTAGCATGGCGATTCAGTTCTCACCACAGTGTAGTATGGTGGCCCAGTGGTTAGCAGAGTACAGAACGGTAGGTTACTGGCATAGTGTAACACAGAGGCTCAGTGGTTAGCACAATGCAGCATGGTAGCTCAGTGGTTAGCACAGTGCAGCACAGTGGCTCAGTGGTTAGCACAGTGCAGCATGGTAGCTCAGTGGTTAGTACAGTGCAGCATGGTGGATCAGTGGTTAGCACAGTGCAGTGGGGTGGATCAGTGGTTAGCACAGTGCAGTGTTGTGGATCAGTGGTTAGCACAGTGCAGCATGGGGGATCAGTGGTTAGCACAGTGAAGCATGGGGGATCAGTGGTTAGCACAATGCAGCATGGTAGCTCAGTGGTTAGCACAGTGCAGCATGGTGGCTCAGTGGTTAGCACAGGGAAGCATTGCGGCTCAGTAGTTAGTACAGAGTGGCTCAGTGATTACAACAATACAGCACTGTGGCTCAGTAGTTATCACTGTTGCCTTTTAGCGTTGTGTTCAAATCCCACCAAGGACAACATCTGATAGGGGTCTGTATGTTCTTCAGGGTTTCCTCCAGGTTCTCCTGTTTTCCCATCTTTAGAAACATCCGGATAGGATAATCTGGAATTTAGACTGCGAGCCCCAATGAGGACAGGGAGCAATGTGACTAATGACAATCTCTACAACGCTGTGGTATATGATGGTGCTTTAAAAATGATAAAATAAGCTCTTCATCTGGAATTCCATATATTCAGAACGTCGCCTCTTCTCATCTATTGTTCTCCGTCCTCTTGAGAAGTAAACAAGGTCCGATTCTCGTCCCTCCTGGTGACAAAGTTCAGCTACATCGATGAGTCCCTTCCTCAGGTGATGTTTAGCACCGCGGATCCCTCATCCAGACACTTCCATTTCATGAAACGACTGATACTGGACGCAGCTCATTAGCAAGTAACTGATTGATTGATGTGCGGTCGCGTGACGAGAGGCTGCCAGGAGCCGGCAAAGCTTTGCCACCATCAGCATAAACTTCTGAGATGAACGGAGCTAGTGACCCAGCCGCAGCACTGACTCTGTGTGCTGCGGCGACTTACCTGGTGCTCAGCATTTGTTATATCATATGAGGAGCTCTCACGCCCGGGCGATTCCAAGCTGCGCGCAGATGAGAGAGCGAATAGCTGCGGATAATTGTCAGAATTTGTACTTGTTTGACAGCAATGAGAGGTGTTAGTGAACCCGCCCCGTGTGAGATCTGACCTCAATATGGCTCTTGTCTGGAGGATATGGGAACGACAGGAGGAACTATGTGATGGCTGCAGGACCAGGGCCATTTCTATGAGCGGGAAGGTTCGACAGTCGACTAGGGCAGGTGCCCCCAACTCCAGTCCTCAGGACCCACCAACAGGTCGTGTTCTCTGGCTTTCCTCATCATTGCACGGGTGATATCATTATTGTCAGTGCAGATCCTGAAAACCTGACCTGTTGGTGGCTCCTGAGGACTGGAGCTGGGGAACACTGACCTAAGGGACCGCTCACCTTAGGAGGTCGGAGGGGACACAGTCAGGGCCCCTACTGATGCTGACTGCCCATTGACTTTATACATTGAGGTGGTCGACATCTAACTCTGCATCTAACTTTTAAACAGGCCGTGCAAAGTTTGCAGCTGCGGAAGGGAAGAGCTGGCTGTCAGCAGCAGCCGGACTCTTTAGGGAGAAGGCAGGGACGGATTATTGTATACACAGAGCTCAATGAGTGCTGTATGCATAGATTAGCAGGGAGCCTCAGGGATCCCTGCTTCATTGCCTGACAGGGCACAGTAACTGCAGGAGCTGCTGGATCTTATCGTACCCCAAAGCTGCAATCAGTAATTTCCGGGCCTCATATAGTTGAAGAGTCTAAGCCCCTGCCCTGTAGCAGTTCCTATCTTGCACCATATGAGTAGGCCTATGGATGTAATAGTAACATCATGGGGCCCGGAGCTTGAGGAGAACCACTCAGGTGTAAGAGCATTGCACCATTGTGTAGATAATGGGGGTTTTCTGCTACCTACCTCTGCTATGGGGACTGTCTGATATAATGTACTATATTTATAGCTTCAATTATTGCTACCAGTACTGCTGCTTGAGTTTAATATCATCAGATGTTGGGGCCCTGTCTTATTTCACTATAGGGCCCTATGAATGATAGTTATACCCCTAAGTGGGCCCTTCTTTCATCGTGTCCCCGGACAGGAGTGTTGCCAGTATTGCCCTGAAGACACCCCTGTAACTCCTGGAGCAGCTCAACAGTGAAAGAGCTCAATGGCTCGAAACGCGTAGACATTGGAATGGACTATTAAGAAATATTTTTTCTATAATTTTATAATAATAAGGCTGTAAGTGTTTTATCATATTTTCCAATAGATATATTTCCAATATATCTATTTTTAAGGTATTCTATGGCCCAGAAATTTTGGCTAAATCTCTTTATCACTGTTTTCAGTGGTGTAAAAACTATTTACTTCTGTTAATTTAATAGTTTTGTTGTTTTGTTTATTCCTTTTATTTTCCATAGATTGGGATTTTATAAGGGAAAACATTCTTGTTCTCTAACCTGATTGCACCCTGCCTCTTCCTTACAGTCTCTCACTGCCCTTCCCCTACGGAGCAGTCCCAGGCCTGTGATACTCAGGGGCCGGCCATGCCCCTACTCCCTGTAGGCCAATGTCAGCCTGCTTCATGCTTCAGCTTGGGAAATTTCTTTCTTTGGATTATTGCAGCACGTGATTTACAATCTATGTAATACAGGTTGGGCTCTTTTATTTGAAAGGATATTAGACATTCATTTCCTAGCACAAGTCTGTACAGCAATATCAATTATGTATAGTTTTATATAATATTAAAGCTTCAAATGTGGAAAATCTTCTGCAAAATCACGTAAGGCCTAGTTCACATCTGCGTCAGAATTTCTGTTCAGAGTCTTTGTCCTGTAGGATCTGTTACACGATGGACACCACTGTCCCCTGGCAGACCCCATTGACCACTATGGGGTCCATCAGTTTGCCTTGAACAAAATAGCCCTGCATGTCGCACTAGATTTTCCATCACCTTTGCGAAGGAGGCTGCGATTAGAGACTTCAATGTGGATGTGACGACGGCCTCAATACTGACTGTGCCCTCTGAGAGGTAACTGTCACTGTAAAGGGGTTTAAAGGGGTTTTTCCATCCATCATAGACATTGATTTTACATTGAATGGATTTGTCATCGATTTCAGACATGTGCAGGTCTCACCTCTGGGACCTGCACCTATCTCCAGAATGGGCCCCTGAAGCTACCACTCTGAATGCAGAAGTGTCTGTGCAACCACGGTCCCTCTCCATTCATTGTCATTGGAGTTCTGAGTATAGCCGAGTGCAACTGCTCCCCTGTACTCAGAACTCCCACTAAAACGAATGAAGAGGGTCTGTGCTTGCACAGTCGCTTCTACATTTAGAACAGGGAGTTGTTGGGGTCCATTCTGGAGATAGGAGTGGGTCGCAGAGGTACAGTAGGACCAGCATCTATCTGACATTGAAGGGATATCCTATAGTATTGAGCGATTATAATCGACAAAGTTGAAATTGGCAAGGTTTTTAGGTTGATCGGAATTTTCAGATCATGCGATAATTTAGGTGAAATCTGCGCATCATCTATTAATATCGCGCCATTTTCGCCGCTTCCTGTAATTTTGGCGGCCAGCAAATCAGCTTACAGAATAGAGCAGGGTGAGCTGTGTGTGCGACGTCATGACTGGGATGTGTATGGTTGCGATTGGCTGGAAAAATCACATGAACTCGTTTTACATAGAACAGCCCTTCCTGTTCTGCCTCAGTGTGTGTCTGTGTACCATAAGAGCAGGACGTGTGCTCGGTCTCTCTCAAAACAGCTCAGCGAAACTGTTCTATTTGTTCACACAGACATCTATGCTTTTAGCTGTGAACATTAGAACTTAGCTAGATTAGGGATTTGCAGTTTTTAGTTACTTAGGCTGAGAATTTGAAAGAAGCATCTAGCGCTGTACAGCCGCGGGTGGGTAGGGCGGGGGTGCGGGCGAACACAGGCAGGCAGGCTGGCAGGCTTTTTAAAAGAGAGTGGATATTCAGTCCAACTGCTTGACCCTGCCATTGAAATTTACTTTTTATTACAGTTTTTGCCATTTTTTTGTGAAATATTACTTGTATTTTGTTGCAGCTGCCTCTATTATATAGGAACAGAATCTTTTCTAGTAACTGCAGGTGTTATTTGAATAGGTGCAAAAAACTCACCTTTTATAATAAATACACAATTTAATTAGTGTAAGGGGGTAAGCTTGGTGGTACAGCGAAGTCCCAGGGCAAACGGAGACACAGACAGCCTTGTAGTGGAAGCACGGTTCTTGTCCGGCGTTTATTGTGCGAATGCCAAAACGTATATGTCAATACAAATAGTACACAAAATAAACTCCTGCTTGTCCGAGCGCTAACTAAACAAAAGTAATCCTTACTACCGTCTTGTAGCTTGGAGCTTGTGGTGTAGCCTCTCAGGCCCAACTTCCTGGCCTGTAACTGCAGACACCCCCACAGTCAGCTGACTAGCTGACTTATACAGCCAGAAAAAAACCCTTTGGCACGGAACATGGGGAGCACCACCCCCCAAACTCTTGACGGCTCAACGGTAAAACCCGGGACCCGGACTAAGCTGTGTTTCCACACAAACTACTTGATAAACATGTGCCAACCGCCTAATGCAGCTGACACAAACGAAGTGAAGGCTTCTACCCCACCGAGGCCAGGTCTCTCGGTGACATGTATTACTCTCACCATACCTGAGCGAGAACTGTGGGGTCTATGTATACCCCGTTTACCACCTTGCCCTTTGGGGCCTTACATTAGGTTTTGTTCCCTTTGGCACAGGCCATTTTTTTTAAAAGACCCATCTTGTACAGATATTACCATACAGAAATTTGCTAGTAATTACAGGTGTATTTCATAGGTGCAAAACCCACCTTTTTATTATCTGTATACATTTCAAATAGGTGTTTTTTTTTTAATTTGGTGCGGCCCAGTTTTGTTCATAGAGCCACCTTGTACTTAAATTTGAATACAGAAATTTTGTAGTTACTGTTGGTGTATTTCATTGGTGCAAAAACCACCGTTTGTTATCCGTATAACTTTGAAATAGCTGCATTGCACGTGGTGCGGCCCTAGTTTTTTTCAAATAGCCACGTTGAACAAAATTTTGATAGAAAAAATTTCTAGCAACTGTTCTCGTTTGTCATTGCTGCAAAAAAAGCTATTTCTCATCCGTGTAAATTCTGAATAGCTTTATTGCGCTCGTTTTAATTTTCATTTTGGCGCAGATTGCCCCTTGTTTGATATTTTGTTGAAAACTATCAATTCTAGTCCCACTGGGCATTGTAAATCCCTGGGACTGAAGGAAGAACACTGTTGATTTTGTCTTACGGTTCTTCCACCAGACCGCATTTCACAGGTATTCGCTAGAAACATTTCAGTTTCTAATCCTAGTTGGCTGTAGGAAATTAGAGGGATTTAAGAATAGCTGGATTTGCCGTCTTTTAATAAGAGACTGTCAAAAACTCTTCCATACTTTTTTAAATTTTTATCTTTCTGAACATGGAGCAAATTCATGTGGTAATCGACAAAGGAGGGGGGTAAGGACATGGATGGTAGAGGTACGAGAGGAAGTGCTCCTTCCATTGCGTGCGACAACACGCATGCCAGCGGATCGTCAGTTGCAGGACCGTCAGGCCTGTCATCGCTGGGTCAGGGCTGTGAATCTCATTAAACGAACAGCGTCGCATCTGTCCTTCAGTGGTTTAATGCAACCTCATCCAAGCAGTCTTACCCCTCGTCCTCCAGTCCACAGGCCATAAATGTCGTCATCTACACAACATCATCCCGTCCAACTGAGGCGAAGGCAGCCAAATGTCAACTCGTGTACCCACCACTGTGGATAATCCATTTTCTGAAGACCTCTTTGAATGACAAAATGCTCGGTTAAAAGATCAAGAGGCCAAAGAGGATGATTTTCTCTGGCTCTGACGCCCAGTTACTGAAGGCCATCATAGGAGGAAAGGAAGCCGGTCAAATCTGCAAAAGTTCCCGAGCGATCGTAACGCCTTGCAGTCCACTCTTGCTTGTATCCCGCAGCTCCTGGATGCAGAATGTCCAGGCAAACGAATCACCTGTGTTGATGATGATATGACGACATTGCCGATCCAACGTGGTTCTTTTCAGGCAGAATTTGCTTGCGAGCGATTCATCACTTGGACGGGAGGAAGCCGATGGAGTATGTCATTACGGCTCTGCCACAAAAAGGAGAGGCGGTCGCAGAAGTCCACTGAGATGATTCCGCCAGCCACGATCAGTGGAAACACCGCTCCATCCGCTTATCGCCGTCAAAAGGTCCAGGACCTCTCAATCCTGGGCACTTCTTTGAGCAAGCTCGAATTCACCCAGCGATGTCCATATCCGCCATTGCTAATAAAAACGCATCAGTAGAGGCAAATACCTTAAATGGTTAACCACCACCAACATTTCTAGTCACATACAGGCGAATGCATGAGTTGAAAGTGAGTAACAATTGGCCAAATAATGCCACACCGATGCCGGGCTTCCAACCGACTGTCACAACACCCTCTAGTCCTCCTCCTCCCTCCTCCTCCTCCTCCTCCTCCTCCGCCACCACCAACCGTTACTCAACTGCCCATGTCTCTCAGATTCATATCAGGTTCAGCCTCCGTCTTCAGCCTCCAACCGTCCGCCCGAGTACCACCAGCACGCACCACAGACCCATCCTACCACTTCTCCTTCCACCAGTATTGACCGACCTGCTCCTGTACATGCGGCCAGTCCTAGCAGCCAGCCTTCTGTCTTCCAGGTTTGGAGCATAAAGAGAACACTTTAACCCAAACCATCTCAAGCCAAAAAGCTTGAATGTTCGGCATTGCAGGCTTTTGCCTTGGAAATGTTGCCTTTCCGTCTGGTGGACACAGATGGGTTCCACCACGTCAGGCCCTGGCCTGCCCCCAAAACCAGATGCCGAGCAGGCATTTTTCTTGATCAGAAGAAGCCATCCCTGCCCTGGCCAGCCACGTGTCATCTAAAATTTCAAGCGCATTGGTCTGCATCTGTGTCTGTAAAAGTCCATCTGACCACCGACACATGGACTAGTAAGCACGGCCAAGGCTGCTTATAACTCTGTACGCTCACTGGGTGAGCTGGGTGGATGTCTCTGGGGTGACAGGTGGCTCTCAGGCTCGGCGCACCAGCTCTTCAAACCGCGAGGGATGGTGCAGGGTTCTGTCCCCCAAGGTCCTCTGGTGGCATCACGTGCCCAAGAAAAACCAGGCCGTGTTTTGAAAGTAATCTGTCTTTGAGACCGTCCCCCAACACAGGTCAGGAGCGTGGGACTGCTCTCACCGCAACGAGACAAAGCGCTGGCTGGGATGACAAGAACCTTTGTGCCCAGGCCAAGTGTGTGTGCGATACGGGCGAAATCTGCTGGCCGCCCTTAGATCGGTAGCCTGGAGCACATCCCTTGCCTGGCACATGTCATGAAACCTTGTTGTCCAGAAAGTATTTCTAAAGAGCTAACCCGGGTCTGCTGCCTGCTGAAAAGGCTCGCGGTCTGAGTTCCGCACCTTCCGCCGTTCGCACCCCTGCCTTTCGTCCGCCAGGCTGCGTTTGCAGCGTCAGCTCGTCCTCTCCGTCAACCGTCCTCAATTGTTGAACGTGGACAACACTCTGGAATTCCACCCTCCACATGCCCACGAATGTGGCAGCAGCGCATGCCAGTTACACAGTACGAAGTTGACACATGCCTGACAAGCAGCGGTACGGACCTCGGGGTGTTTGAACCACCGAGAGGAGGCAGGTGAAAGAAGCTCTGCACCATCCTTGCCATTTTGAAGAAGCCACCAAAATGTCAGTGGCGGACAATTGCCTCTTGTCAACATGAGCCATTGTGGTGATCTTAGTTTTTCTGGAACGATCCTTGGTGACACTCTGAAACAACAGGTCCCGCAGCAGACGGAGGAGGAGACCGACACCATTGCGGACACGGAGCCTTTCTCTCCGTCAAATCCCACAAGGCCCGACAGTATTCAACCAATTTCATGGCGTCCATCATTAGGCATGTGGTTCGGGGTCCAGGGCTAGTGCAAGGTGGGCGCATCACTCCTCCAGGTGCATCAGCTCAGGCAAGTCAGGGTGTGTTTGAATGTGCCGGAGGCAGCGGAGGAGGAGTTAGGCAGGAGGAGGGAGGAGGTATTCCTAGAAACCGATGTTATCAGACGTCCCTCGCTTGGAAAGAGGTGGCGCGAAATTTGAGGCCGGAGGGGGAAGATGAGGAAGATCAGTTTGCTAGTGCCCCTCGACCCAGAGGCTTGGAAATCAAGGCTCATCTCTCACATAGTGCTTGGATGCTCCATTTCCTCCAACATGATCCTCGCATTTAAGGCCATCAAATGAACAACAGTTACTGGGTGGCCACCCTGCCTGGATCCCCGAGTACAAACAAAACTCACCACTTTCCTTCCACCCACCCAAATATAGAGTAAAATGCAGAAATGGAGACCTTGCTGATTGACAACTGGAGACATCTGTTGCGTCTGCTTCACGTTCTTCAAATGTCACGGTAACAACAACAGCGAACGTGACAGCAAGTATAGTGCCAAGTAGTCGTAGAGGCAGCAGCAGGCAAGGTGGCAGAAGCCTAATTGGTGACCTCTGGACAATCTTTATTTACCACCTCACCGACGGCATGCCAATGCAGGGCACACGATGCCAACAACCCAGAGACCCAGCTTAAGATTCATTGGTGCAATCAGGCTATCTGCGTCTCAACACCGATTTTTTGTATGTGTTCGGAGACCCAATAGACTCTGGGAAATCCAAATGGACGAATAGCCCGAGCTGTGCTCGCCGCGCCATAGAGGTGTTGTCCTCCCAGCACCCAGCGTCATATCTGAGCGGACCTTTCAGCACAGCTGGTGGAGTCATTACATACAAACGCACCGGCTTTTCCACGATAATGTGATCGAGATTGACTTTCATCAAGATGAATCAGGCATTGATCTCTGATGAAGTTGTGGCCCCAATTGCCGAGGTCACCGATTTAGTTGCCGGTCTACTTCACATTCCTCTTCAAACAGAAATGGTCCTCTTGAAAACTTTTTTTTAAAATGATCATTTTCTTACTGCATTTTTAATCTTCCTCAGTTTCCGCAAAACATCATTTTGCTGCTTTGAGAGACTGTAAAAGACAGCAAGTGGTTTCATGACAAAACCGAATTCCATTTACTCACTTTATCTTAAGAAGGTTTTCGCATTGGTCAAATGGTTTGTGGGGGTCATGTTGCTGTGAGGATACAGCTATAATTAGTCCCTTGTAACAGAAATTGGCTTTCTCCTAAGTGGCATTTCTCCATCCAATTTATAACAGTGGCTTGAGAAGTCATATTTTATATATAATTTTTGGGGGCATTTGCTGTGACAGTGCAAGCTATACTACTCACGGTCCTATTATAAAAAAAATTTGGTTTCTAAACAGACATTAGTTCTTTCACAATTGTCAAGAGCTGGCTCAAGGGTGATGGTGCTGTCAGAAAAGGAAATGGTAGGACACTGTTAATGGACACGATATTGCAAAATGACTTGTTTTTGCAAGATCTTTAACATAGCTAACAATCCCTGTATTGAAAACCCATTTAATACAATAAAAAAAGAAGAAACAAAGACATGGTGTGATTCCATCCTATTTTTAAAAATTTGTTTTCTAGAATTAAACTACTAAAAAAACTTTGCATGTGTTAAAAATAGCTGGTAAAAAAATTCCTCTAGAATTTGTACAAGGGAGGTACAGGAAAACTTGAACAGAGTAGGTTACCCAGGACATGATATTCTATGTCCACGTTCGAAGTAAGATGATGTTCAAATCATACTGCCTTATGTCACTTTTTAACTTGTGGGTGATATGCAGGTTTAAGGGTCAGGGCTGGTGGTACAAGACGGGATAGTAAAAATGGTCTGTGACTTTTTTTTCTGTGGCTTTTATAACCTAAGTGTGTATGCCTAAGATGTAGTCACTTATAGGGCGGCATTGTGAGGGCTGTGTTGGTTGGGGATTTAGCTTCCAGCTTCTCTCCAGCCCTGTTTGGGTGTAAGAAATGAAGGTGTTGTTGCTCTCCCCATAGACTTTAATGGTCATCCGCGAAATCTATTATCGACTATCGGAAATCGTCTTGATAATTGGCGATATCGACTATCGACTTGATGACGATAGTCGACGTAATCGCTCATCACTAATATCCTACTATATTGCTATCAATGTCTATGATGGCAAAGCCCATTTAACTTGCAAGCTGGTTGGTCGGGAACTAAACTTAGGAGGGTTATGGAGACTATGGAAAAGCAAAGCGATGAAACACTTGTGAAAGTTGCCATACTTGTGGCCCAGGTACTTTGTGGCCATCATGGCACTGACCCTGTCCTTCACTACCCCAAACCACATAGGCTGCTCCCTGCCTGCCCCTCTTTCTATGCCAACCCTGCTGCCTCCATCCTCTCTTCTCTGGGCCTCAGCATTGTGCACTGGCTTCTTGGTGTTTATCAGGACCAGTGCTTGTCTCTCTTTCTATGCCCACCCTGCTGCCTCCATCCTCTCTACTCTGGGCCTCTATTGTGTACACTGACTTCTTGGTGTTTATTCGAAACCAGTGCTTGTCCTCTCTTTCTATATGCCCACCCACCCCGCTGCCACCGTCCTCACTTCTTTGGCCTCTGCATTGTGCACTGGCTTCTTGGTGTTTATCAGGACCAGTGCTTGTCCCTCTTTCTATGCCCACCCTGCTGCCTCCGTCCTCTTTTCTCTGGGCCTCTATTGTGTGCACTGGCTTCTTGGTGTTTATCAGGACCAGTGCTTGTCCCTCTTTCTATGCCAACCCTGCTGCCTCCATCCTCTTTTCTCTGGGCCTCTATTGTGTGCACTGGCTTCTTGGTGTTTATCAGGACCAGTGCTTGTCCCTCTTTCTATGCCCACCCTGCTGCCACCATCCTCTTTTCTCTGGGCCTCTACAGTGTGCACTGGCTTCTTGGTGTTTATCAGGACCAGTGCTTGTCCCTCTTTCTATGCCCACCCCGCTGCCACCATCCTCTTTTCTCTGGGCCTCTACAGTGTGCACTGGCTTCTTGGTGTTTATCAGGACCAGTGCTTGTCCCTCTTTCTATGCCCACCCTACCCCGCTGCCACCCTGTCCTCAACTTCTTTGGCCCTCTTGCATTGTGCACCTGGCTTCTTGGTGTTTACAGGACCAGTGCTTGCCCCTCTTTCTATGCCCACTCTGCTGCCACCATCCTCACTTCTTTGGCCTCTGCATTGTGCACTGGCTTCTTGGTGTTTATCAGGACCAGTGCTTGTCCCTCTTTCTATGCCCACCCTGCTGCCACCATCCTCACTTCTCTGGGCCTCTGCATTGTGCACTGGCTTCTTGGTGTTTATCAGGACCAGTGCCTGCCCCTCTTTCTATGCCCACCCCGCTGCCACCATCCTCACTTCTTTGGCCTCTTTAGTGCACATTGGCTCCTAAGTCTTTAGCGGGGCAGCGCTCACCACTGCTAGTCTCCAGCAATTTCTTTGCACTAAACTCAGTTTAAAGGACCTCTCTGCAGACGTCCCTTGACTGAGCCATAGGTTTCTATATCCTAGAGACCTGCACAGAAGGGGATCCTGAGCTTCTGACTCATCTTATTTTTGGACCATTCTCCTTGTCTGCTGCCTGTGATGAACACATTCTTCACATTCTGCCTGTGCTCCTACGTCTTTTGCCTTTCCCCACATTACTCTGCATAATTACATCAGTTTTTGCTACCGGAGACTAAGCTGAGGGCAGGGACCTGGAGGGTGAAAGGAGTAAAGGGTGGAAACCTGGGCGCTCCTAAGTCTCTGCTCCCTATTGTAGCCCCACACCAAGGGCCACATGTATGAAAACTGTCTAGATCTAAAACTCTTTGTTGCCCATAGTAACCAATAAGAGCCCATAGTAACCAATCAACCAATTCATTTTTCCAGCGCCCTATATGAAATAAGAGGGGCACTCTGATTGGTTGCTATGGGCTCTGATTGGTTGCTATGGGCTCTGATTGGTTGTTATGGGCTCTGATTGGTTGGTATGAGCTCTGATTGGTTACTATGGGCTCTGATTGGTCGCTATGGGCTCTGAATGGTTGCTATGGGCTCTGAATGATTGTTATGGGCTCTGATTGATTGCTATGGACTCTGATTAGTTACTATGAGCTTTGATCAGGTGCTACGAGCTCAGATTGGTTGCTATGGGCACAGGTTGGTTGTTATTCGCTTTGATTGGTCGCAATGGGCCCTGATTGGTGGCTATGAGCTCTGATTGGTTGCTATGGCTCTGAAATGGTTGCTATGGGCTCTGATTGGTTACTATGATCTCTGATTGGTTGCTATGGGCTCTGATTGGTTGCTATGAGCTCTGATTGGTCGCTATGGGCTCTGATTGGTTGCTATGGGCTCTGATTGGTTGCTATGGGCTCTGATTGGTTGCTATGAGCTCTGATTGGTTGCTATGGGCTCTGATTGGTTGCTATGAGCTCTGATTGGTCGCTATGGGCTCTGATTGGTTGCTATGGGCTCTGATTGGTTGCTATGAGCTCTGATTGGTCTCTATGGGCTCTAATTGGTCGCTATGGGCTGTAATTGGTTGCTATGGGCTCTGATTGGTTGTTATGGACTCTGATTGGTTACTATGGGCTCTGGTTGGTTACTATGTGCTCTTATTGGTTGCTATAGGCCCTGATTGGTGGCTATGGGCTCTGATTGATTGCTATAGGCCCTGATTGGTGGCTATGGGCTCTGATTGGTTGCTATGGGCTCTGATTGGTTGCTATGGGCTCTGATTGGTTGGTATGAGCTCTGATTGGTTACTATAGGCTCTGATTGGTCGCTATGGGCTCTGAATGGTTGCTATGGGCTCTGAATGGTTGATATGGACTGTGATTAGTTACTATGAGCTTTGATCAGGTGCTATGAGCTCAGATTGGTTGCTATGGGTTCAGGTTGGTTGTTATGTGCTTTGATTGGTCGCAATGGGCCCTGATTGGTTGCTATGGGCTCTGATTGGTTGCTATGAGCTCTGATTGATCGCGATGGGCTCTGATTGGTCGCTATGGGCTTTGATTGGTTGCTATGGCCTCTGATTGGTTACTATGGGCTCTAATTGGTCGCTATGGGCTCTGATTGGTTGCTATGGCTCTGATTGATTGCTATGGGCTCTGATTGGTTACTATGAGCTCTGATTGGTTGCTATGGGCTCTGATTTGCTGCTATGAGCTCTGATTGGTCATTATGGGCTCTGATTGGTTGCTATGGGCTCTGATTGATTGCTATAGGCCCTGATTGGTGGCTATAGGCCCTGATTGGTGGCTATGGGCTCTGATTGGTTGCTATGGGCTCTGATTGGTTGCTATGGGCTCTGATTGGTTGCTATAGGCCCTGATTGGTGGCTATGGGCTCTGATTGGCTGCTAGGTGTAACACAGTGAGTTTTTAGTCCTAAACAGTTTTCATGTATTTGGCCCCAAGTCTGAAGCAAACAACCCAACAGATTCACCTCAGACACCAACTAGGATGTTGAATGTTGGATTTGGGGCCTGGAAATCTGATGAACATCATACAAATAATTGTAATGAGGAAACCCGGGCGATTCCCATCAACACATTCTACACCAAAAGAGGAAACCTAAGGGCATGTCCCCACGGTACTGGTTTTCGGACGGTTTTTTCAGCCGGTTTGCGGTTTTTCAGACCGCCTGAAAAACCGGCCAAAAATTAGCACAATGGTGCTCTATGGAAAACCCGTGCAGCAGTCCCCACTGTCCCCACAGTCCCCACTGTCCCCATTGTCCCCACTGCACAGGTTTTGCCGTCGGACGGTTTTGACGCCGGCGGTCCGGCGGCAAAACATTGTAGAAGCACAATCTTCCGTCCGAAAACCGGACGGAATGTGTGCTTCTCACTGGGAGGGGGGAGGGCTTTTCTCCGCTCATCGTGGGGAAAAGCCGTCCCCCCCGCGGCCGGGGGGACGGACGCAAAACAGGACAAAAACCAGCCGGCAACCCGGTCGGCATTTGTCCTATGCCGTGTGAACGCGCCCTAATTCTCTGCCTCTAGAGCCAGAAACCTGGGTTTAGTTTATATATTGTTATTTTGTCTGATTGTTTTCAACTTAATTGTAATAATACAAATGTTTTAAACAAATTTGATACAAATCTGAAATCTTTAACTTTGTAGCAGTTTGTTCTTTAGTATTATTCTTGTATTGGTCTTGTTCTTCCGTTATGTATCTAACCAAATTGGCTTGTACAGTGGCCTGAAATTAAAGAGGTTGTTCAGGGAAAATCATGAAAAATCATTTTTATTTTAGTGGACAACTCCGCGGCTTTATAATACATAGATAATAATAATAATAATAATAATAATAATAATAATCAATGATCTCGGCTCCAAATATGTAGAAATGTGCAGTAACTAAACAATATTTATAGAACATAAACTGATGAATTATAGCAACAACTACAAACTGTAATCAATGATTAAAATTAAATACTGAGGGTGAAAACCCAATGATCACCTGAAGCATAAGCGAGGGATCTCGGGGTCTATATGACCTATGTCTGCGCTGTAGGTTCATGGAGCCGCTGTCAATCAATTTCAGGGCAGTAATATATATATATCCTGTAGTAACCTTCAGAGAGAAGTGAGGGATGTTTCATCCATTTATCCACAGTAGAATGTTCTGTACAAACTTTGTATTTTATTTACTCACATTTGAGTCATGTTTTGCTAATATCTTTACCTGATATTTACAAGGACTGAGCGTAGACTCATTGAGGTGCATAATGCCAATATTGATCCTCACCGGCTCATTGGGTAACACAGTGAACCATGGTGGCTCAGTGGTTAGCACAGGGCAGCATGGAGGCTCAGTGTTAGCACAATACAGCTTGAGGGCTTAGTGGTTAGCACAGTACAGCACGGTGGCTCAGTGGTTAGCACAGTACAGCACGGTGGCTCACTGGTTAGCACAGTACAGCACGGTGGCTCAGTGGTTAGCTCACTACAGCACGGTTCGCTGAGTGGTTAGCACAGTGCAGCACAGTGGATCAGTGGTTAGCACAGTGCAGCACGGTGGCTCAGTGGTTAGCATAGTGCAGCACGGTGGCTCAGTGAATAACACAGTACAGCACGGTGGCTCAGTGTTAGCACAGTGCAGCTCGGTGGCTCAGTGGTTAGCACAGTGCAGCACATTAGCTCAGTGGTTAGCACAGTGCAGCATGGTGGCTCAGTGATTAGCACAATACAGCAAGGAGGCTCCTTGTAAAGCATAGTGCAGCACGATGTCTCAGTGGTTAGTACAGTGCAACACGGTGGCTCAGTGGTTAGCACAGTGCAGCACATTGGCTCAGTGGTTAGCACGGTGGCTCAGTGGTTAGCACAGTACAGCACATTGGCTCAGTGGTTAGCACAATGCAGCACGGTGGCTCAGTGGTTAGCACAGTGAAGCTCGGTGGCTCAGTGCTTATCACAGTGCAGCATGGTGGCTCAGTGGTTATCACAGTTGCCTTGCAGCACTGAGGTTTTGGGTCATGGGGTCAAATACTATCATAAACAACACCTGCAAGAGTTTGTATGTTCTTGCTGGATTTCCACCAGTTTCCCACACTCTCCAAAACATCTTGATATGTTAATATGGTATTTAGATTATTGTCCCTAATGGGGACGGGGAGTAATGTTACTGAGGACAATGGGCAACATGTACCAATACACAAGTGCCGTTTTTTGGTCTATTTTGCGCCCAAAACCCTTTTGATGCCATATTCTCGATGTAAATGAACTGTCGTACACCAAAACCTGGCGCATTATATGCACGAAACATTGTAATGCGCCTAAAAAGGTGCATTAAATATAGCAGCAATGATACACCATGCGCCTCCATAACGGAATGTGCCTATTGAGGCGCATCAGATACACCGATAATGATACGTTGGGGCCTCCGTTACGCAATGCACCGCAACAGGCGCATTACATACACTAGTAATGATACGCAAAGCGCCGCGATTTGTGCAATGTGATTATTAAAGGCTTATTATTGTTTACTATGCAAAGTATGCCTTACGCCAGATTATTGAGAGGATCGTACTTTCAGGCGCACTTTACATTGATTACATTTGCTGCGGCGCCGCCAGTTTTCGGACATGTCGCCCAGTCTCTGTACAGCGCTGCGGCATATAACGGAGCTATATAAAGAAATAAAGTAAATAATCCCCGTTCAGGCAATGACAGATGTGAATTATTATATTCTCTGAAGAGAGCAACAGAAAATGCTGCTTTATAAATCTAGAGATCACAATGTTCTTCACAGCCCCCAGTCGAAATGTTCTTATACACATAAGCTTTGCACCATTAGCTATTTAGGGCACTGCGGAGCTGCTGGTTGATTGCAATTACCAGATTTACAACATAAATTGTATAGAAATATACAATGCACAAAGACTAATTCTGCAGCTGATGTCTCCAATGGACGGAAATGAATGCCCAATGCCCTGCATAGGACAAACAGCAAAGGTCGTGGGTGCTGCTCTGGGGATGTTGGGGGCAGGACTAAGACATTGTACCGCATTTCCCTCTTACTGAGAAATATGTCAACATTAACCCCTTCAGGACCTGGCGTTTTTTTTTTGGTGACACATTCGTTTTTCCCTCCTTGCCTTCCCAGAGCCATAACTTTTTTATTTTTCCACCTACATAGACACATGAGGGCTTTCATTTTGCGGGAAAAGATGTACTTTCTAATGGTCTCATTCGCCGCACTATAGAGTATACTAGGAAACCGCGAAAAAATTCCAAGTGGGACAAATTGTAAAAAAAGAACGTATTTTCATGTTTGTGGGTGTTTTACTTTTACGGCGTTCAATCTACGGTAAACATAATGTGTTATCTGTATTCTTCAGGCTGATCTGCATCCGGCAATACCAGACATCTAGGGTTTCCATTATGTTTTGGTACCATAAAAAAATTCCAAACATTTTCTATTTTTGAAATTTGCACGCGGCGCCATTTTGTGTGACCAATAACTTTTTTGTACTAACACCTACAGACGTCAGTGAGGCGGCATTTTTTGCGGTATGAAGTGCACTTTTTATTGCTGGGAGTTTGGAATGCATGCGACTTTTTCGATCACTTTTATTCCAACTTTTAAGTGATGTAGAATGACCAAAAAACTGAATTTTGGCATTTGGAATTTTTCTTCTACGGTGTTCAGCATATGGGATAAATGATGTTATATTTTTATAGATCGGACTTTTTTGGACGCGGCGATACCAAATATGGGGAACTTTTTATTATTTTATTGTTTTTATTTGTAAAATGGGGAAAGGAGGGTGATTTGAACTTTTAATACTTTTTTTTTGTACTTTATAACTTTTTCCTTTTTTTTTGTTCTTTAAATTTGTGTCCCCGTATGGTGCCTGATCACTAGGGGGCGCGATTGTTAATACAGCCTAATGCATTGCATAGACAATGAATGCATTAGACTGTACAAAGATGGCGGTTTCCCCACTTCCTGTCTGTGGTCAGAAATGGGACAAACGAGGACATGATAGCAGTGGGAGCCTTCACAAGGCTTCACAAGGCTCCCCGCTGCCATGTCCAGGCATTGGATCGCCGCAGCTATGCTGCGGATATGCCGATCGCCGGGAAGGACGGTGCGTGGCACCGATCTTCATTCATCTACACGTCTAAGGGGTTAAACAGCGCGGGCGGCCGGGTGTTAGCTCCGATCAGCCGCTAACACCCGGCAGCTGTGCGGGGCTGGGAGGGGGGGGGGAGAGGAGCGATCGCTCTGCAAAGCCCCTTAGGGACCCTGGGACGTACTCATATGTCCGGGGTCCTTAAGGGGTTAAATAATCCAATACCACATAATGGCCGTAAAAACAGCAATAAGTGCAGCCCTCCCTATCCACAGGTGGTGGCAATTGATGCACAATTTTGCTAGTATTACTGTATTTTATCATCGAGTATTGGACTTATGTGCAATCAGTGGGGCCCATTGGTGGAGTTGAGTCTTGGGGCCACCTGAAGCACATCCTACTGCTGAAGCACATCACTCCGCCACTCTGCCTCTTGCTTTCTGCCTTTTTTTTCTTTGCCTTTCTCCCTGAAAATCAGACCATGTCCATGGGTCCAGCACATCCAGGGGTCCATCGGGGGTTTTGTTTAGTCCACTGTGGGCCAGTCCGAGCCTGCAGCCATCAGTGAGTCCTATAGGATTCTGCAGGTCATGGGGTTCAGTTATTGCTTTACTCAAATAGGGGACAGTAGTCTTCTTCTTAACGTACATAGAACTATAAAAGTGCAAGAAAAAGTAAGTGAACCCCTAGATTTATTACTTATATTTCTACATTAATGACTAATAAAATCTGCTCAGGGAATCTATCGGGAATTTAGGACCCCATAAAGCTTAAGCGTCTGCCCCCCACTGAAAGAGTAAATTCCATGAAAGGTGGATGTAAAAAAAGAAATGCAAAAGAGACATTACCTTTAGGGCTTATTTCTTTGTCATTCACCGTGTGGCATGCATGACGTGGTATCTTTATTCATGGGGTAAGTACAATTCCTCAATTTATATTGCTTTTCTTATGTTTTACCACTAGTAATATAGATTGTGGGGCTCAGCTCAATAGTGGCACAAAACACAACATCCTTTGCTTCCATTTGTAAGGTTTTAGCCACAAATCCACAGAAAACAAAATATGTGGCTTAACTTCAGCCAGCAAACAAGGTTAACACAGTCCACATTGGGTAATACACAGTCTCTTTATACAGAGTCTTTCTGGGGTTTTTCCCCACCAGCTCAAGGGGAATGTGCAGGTTTGATTCTATAGTAGGTATCACCTCCACAAACACAGTCAGCCACCCTTCTGACAAGAAACCGCACCCCAGATTCCCTACGCTTCCTAGCTTAAATTGGCCAGGAAAAACCTAGCCTGGAGACATAGGAGTAGTCATCCCAGCCAGGCAAAACCTGGCCTGGATACATGGGAGCACTCATCCCAGCCAGGCAAAACCTGGCCTGGATACATGGGAGCAGTCATCCCAGCCAGGCAAAACCTGGCCTGGATACATGGGAGTAGTCATCCCAGCCAGGCAAAACCTGGCCTGGATACATAGGAGTAGTCATCCCAGCCAGGCAAAACCTGGCCTGGATACATGGGAGTAGTCATCCCAGCCAGGCAAAACCTGGCCTGGATACATGGGAGCAGTCATCCCAGCCAGGCAAAACCTGGCCTGGATACATGGGAGTAGTCATCCCAGCCAGGCAAAACCTGGCCTGGATTCATGGGAGCAGTCATCCCAGCCAGGCAAAACCTGGCCTGGATACATGGGAGTAGTCATCCCAGCCAGGCAAAACCTGGTCTGGATACATGGGAGTAGTCATCCCAGCCAGGCAAAACCTGGCCTGGATACATGGGAGCAGTCATCCCAGCCAGGCAAAACCTGGCCTGGATACATGGGAGTAGTCATCCCAGCCAGCTCCTAGACTGCTATACCAAAGAGCCGGCCTAGATTGGCTGCTCGCTAGCAGCCACGCTACATACACAAAGGGCGACACGTATGATTTTTGTTGCCCAGGTGCAATTTGTTTTTTTTATATTGTAGAATGCGCCTGTATCTCTGAACCTGTTCTACTGCGGGTCATGGATTTAGTACTTTCTAGCTACAAAGCGACACTTCAGGCTCAGGTGAAGCCCTTGTAAAGGTCTCTCCCTGTTCCAGCAGTAATGCCCTGGATTTGCCGCACTGACGCTATAAATGTGCAGCTTCATACAGATTTAGTGCGCCACTTGCAGCCGGCCCCCGAAATCAGGCGCATTACAAAGTGCTACAGGCAGGGGCGTCGCTAGGCTGTTTTATTCGGGGCCCGAGCCCCGAATAAAACACCCTGTGCCCCGAGTCTCCCGGCTCCAGGCCGCTGCCGTTGGGACTTGGAGCACCGACTGGCCCTTCAGCTGCATGTGCGTCCGCTGGACGCACATGCAGCTGCGGGCTTCTGCAGAGCAGAGAGCGAGCGCTCCCTGCTCCGCAGACAGTGTCGGACCGGCTCTGGGTCCGACACTGCGGGGCCGCCGGGTCCTCATAGCGCTGAGGACCCGCCGCGGCCCCGTGCGCCTCAGCCGGCAGCGTCGCGATGATGTGATGTCATCGCGACGCTGCCTGTCCTCGGGCGCACAGCGCGTCACAGGCCGTGCGCCGAGGAGCTGCCGGAGGAGCGCGCGGCTGAAAGAGGACAGAAGGGAGCGACGCTCGCCGGGGGAGTTAAGGTGAGTATGAATATTGTTTATTTTTAAAGGTTTACCTGCCTCAGTGCCCCTATAATGCCTGCCTGTGGCCCCCATAACCATGCCTGTGGCCCCCATATCCATGCCTGTGGCCCCCATAATGCCTGCCTGTGGCCCCCATATCCCTGCCTGTGGCCCCATATCCCTGCCTGTGCCCCCCATATCCCTGCCTGTGCCCCTATAATGCCTGCCTGTGCCCCCATATCCCTGCCTTGGCCCCCACTATACTGCCTTTGCCCCTATAATGCCTGCCTGTGCCCCCATATCCCTTCCTGTGCCCCTATAATGGCTGCCTGTGCCCCTATAATGGCTGCCTATGCCCCGATAATGCCTGCCTGTGGCCCCCGTCTACTGCCCCGTGCCCCCATATCCCTGTCTGTGCCCCTATAATGCCTGCCTGTGGCCCCCATATACTGCCCGTGCCCCCATATCCCTGTCTGTGCCCCTATAATGCCTGCCTGTGCCCCTATAATGCCTGCCTGTGGCCCCTATAATCCCTGCCTGTGGCCCCTATAATCCCTGCCTGTGGCCCCTATAATGCCTGCCTGTGGCCCCCATATCCCTGCCTGTGGCCCTATATACCTGCCTGTGGCCCCCATAACCCTGCCTGTGCCCCTATATACCTGCCTGTGGCCCCCATATACTGCCTGTGGCCCCCATACACTGCCTCAGTGCCCCAATATACTGCCTCAGTGCCCCTATATACCTTCTTGTGGCCCCTATATACCTTCTTGTGGCCCCTATATACTGCCTCAGTGCCCCCATATACTGCCTCAGTGCCCCTATATACCTTCCTGTGGCCCCTAATTACTGCCTCAGTGCCCCCATATACTGCCTGTGGCCCCATATACTGCCTCAGTGCCCCTATATACTGCCTTTGGCCCCATATACCTGCCTGTGGCCCCTATATACTGCCTGTGCCCCTATATACCTGCCTGTGCCCCTATATACCTGCCTGTGGCCCCTATATACTGCCTGTGGCCCCCTATATACTGCCCGTGGCCCCATATACCTGCCTATGGCCCCATATACCTGCCTGTGGCCCCATATACTGCTTCAGTGCCCCTATATACCTAACTGAGGGGACTGCTATACCTATAATTAAGGAGTTGCTGGAAATGTGAGGATTCTAAGATATTTGTGTCCAAATCCTCAGGGACGAGTATTGGCCGGGAGCAATCAGCATGAAGGTGTGAACCGGATGGAGAAGAAAAGGGAAAGTGAACGACGCTGATCAGAAAAGACGTCTCCGGTGAGTCACTAAATGTAACTGCAGTGTAATCACTTATATGTCTGCAGAGTCTACATACAACTAGTATCTACCACTATCTGGTCACTGTATGGGGTAATATACAGTCCTCAGCGTCTGTGTACACTGGTGTCTCCCACTATATGGCCACTGTATGGCGGTGGTATATGTCTTCAGAGCCTGTGTACACTAGTATCTACCACTATCTGGTCACTGTATGGCGGTGGTATATGTAATCAGAGCCTGTGTACAGCTGGTAGTCACATGTGGGGGTTGCGTTCGGTCAGGGTCTGGCAGGATTATTTGAGCCTTAAGTAGTAATAGTTTGGGGTCTTGGTTTTGTAGGAGGGTTTTAGTAACAATCACTCGTCCGGTATATTTGCTCCATGTGTAGTTGTATGTTTTGGTGACTGTTTAGGGGTATCATCATATGAAGGTGAGAAGTTCTGAAAAAGTAAATTTGTCATTGGTGATTTTTACTGTACAGTGACTGCTGAGGAGATGGACGGGATCTGTGTGGGATGTGCAGAAAATTAGTGACAGGAACACAAGGTTTTTCTCTGTAAAAAAACATCCACAGTTCACAATGAGGCGTGAAAAATGTCGTGTGAACCCAGCCCTACCCAGAAAAACACAAAGGGCCCGAGCCCCGGATGTTTTAGGACCCTAGCAACGCCCCTGGCTACAGGTGCCCGATAATGCACCTGATATTGGAGAGTACCTGGTTACAAATATAGCGAAAGGGGCTGTGATAGTTTTCGGACAAGATGCCAAATGAAAAGATGCCAAATTTCTGCCGCAGCCCCGTACATACACAATGCCCAAACATCCTGGAGGCCAGGTACCTCAGTACCACACAGCGCCCATCGTGAGGAGTCGTTTTTCCGGGTTGAGCTGTAGTTTTCATTGGAACCATTTTAGTGTAGATGCAACTTTTTTTTTATCACTTTTCATTACAATTTATGTGGGAAATAAGATGAGAACACAACACAAGTCTGATGTTTTTTCCAGACCAGTTATATGCAGATTTACATTAACTTGTAATAGGATGTGGAATGCGCAAATCCACATTTTCCTTCCACCGTGTGGAACGTTCCAAAGCGCCCATTCACACAACAACCATTTCCCATCAGATTTACAAGCAGATTCCAGTTTTAGAAACCATCTGACATCGGATTTAAAAATTGCAGCTTTTTTATTCACCATATTCTAGGTAAAAAAAATGTATCCAAACATTTCTATGTCGGATCCGCATCCAAAACCCCATAGAGATCAATCCGGCTGAAAAAAACAACCTAAAATCCACATTGAAAATCGAGTCAAAACCAATTGAAATGGTTTTAGCTTTCAGAATTTGATGAGTGCGTTGGCATTTGTCATGTGGACGTAGCCTTACACTTCTTTAGCCACACGATTTTACAGGAGATCAGAGCTAAAATGACAGCGACGTTGCTATAGTCTATAGAAATGCATCCCATCCAAAAAATACATTTTAAATAAACTATGATTGTGTTCTATGTATTATATTGATAAATAAAAATCATGTAGTTACCAAAAATACCACTATACAAGGAGCAAATATTATCCCCGTACTGTTACTGACCAAACCAGTATACATAGATTAATTTAAGCAATAATAACAGTATTCAAAGACTAAATAACACTGCAAAACCATTACCATATCACCACCATAGTGTCTGAATAATACCACCATACTGTTACTGACCAAACCAGTATACCAAGCCCAAAATCATCAATAGTATGCAAAGACCTAATAATACCACCACAACATTACTCCATATCATCATCATACTGAATAATGCCATCATACGTTTATGGAATATGAACCATTACACTAAGGCCAATATTACCACCTTACAATGAACATACAGTGATAAATACCAGTTGTGTGGACCTTATTAGTGATTACAGTATAGTTACAAATGCAAAGAAAACACAGTAGCACTCCATCAAATTGTAGTGAACCAAGAGAGTTGAGCATGTGCGACAAGCAAGAGAACTGAGCATGTGCAACCACTGAGAGAGCTGAGCATGTGCAACTACAGAGAGAGCTAAGCATGTGAAACAACTTAGGCTCGTTTCACAATGCTTATTGCCGGCGTAATTGCGGGGACGGATTACGCCTGCAATTACGACGGCTCCATGTAGACTTTCATCATCCACGGCACGTATCCTGCCGGGATAATGTGCATGTCACTTTCTCCCCGCTCGCGAAATACGGCGATGGAACCCATAATTCTCTATGAGAACTGTGAATTACCGTAATGACTAGGATGGATTTGTGCCATATTTCACGCAGTACGATGGGGAATACGGGACCAAATCCATCCCAAAATAAGCCGTGTGAACATGAGAGCTGAGCATCTGTAACCACTGAGAGCACAGCATGTGCAATCACTGAGATAGCTGAATATGGGCAACTACAGAGAGAGCAGAGCATGTGCAGTCATTGAGAGTTAAGCATGTGCAACCACTGAGAGAGGTAAGTATGTGCAATCAAACAGAGAGCTGAGCATGTGCAACCAATGAAAAAGTTAAGCATGTGCAACCAGTGAGAGAACTGAGCATGTGCCAACACTGAGAGAGCTGGGTATGTACAGCTATTGAGAATGCTGAGCATGTGTGACCAACAAGAGAGCTAAGCCTGTGCAACCAGTGAGAGAACTGAGCATGTGCAACCAACGAGGATGCTGAGCATGTGCAACCAGTTAGAGAACTGAGCATGTACAACCACCGAGGATGCTGAGCATGTGCAACCAGTTAGAGAATTGAGCATGTACAACCACCGAGGATGCTGAGCAGGTGCAACCACTGAGAAAACTGAGTATGAGTAACCACTGAAATAGCTGAGTATGTGTGACCAAACAGAGAGCTGAGCATGCGTGACCCCCTTGGCCATGACACAAGTGGTAATGGAGGACAAGGGGTAAAGGGAACCTTATTCTAGATACAGGTGCAGGTCAAAGAGTTGGGACTCACATGTATCAGATATTTGTGGTGTATCCTGTGGAGGTCTGCGATGGGAATGCCCCTAATAGTCACCAGTTGACCTGTGCTTCAACCTGTTGCTAGTGGGAGATACCGTGCGTTATCTTGTGCGATTCCTTCACATACTGTATTGTCTAATTGGTTTATTGTAATGACGAATACGACCAGACAAGCAGCAAAATGTCATATTTTCCTTCTTTCAGACGTTGAAGAACGAGCCGTAACATTTGTATTTCTCGAGCTCTCAGCAGCGCAATCTTTCTTGCTCTTGACAATGTTTCCAGGAGACAAGCTCCACAGATGGTCACTGATTTTTCTTGCTTTGTCTCCATTGACTGTTTCAGATTCTGATGCAGTTTCAATCTGAGTCCAGCAATGAATGTCTGCGAAATCTATGAGATGTTGTGGAAGCTGCAGCATTGAGCGCCATTGATTATGCACTGGTTGTATTTAGACTTGGGGCAATGGCTTTCAATATGGTTCCTGGAAGCAGCAGATCTGAGCGCAGGTCATTCTCCGTTGGTGCTGGAATGTGGCTGCTTCATGGTGAGATGAGCGATGGTAGATAGACTGCAAGGGTACAGCACTGGGAACTGCATTGATCTATGGAGAGTCAGGGCCCTAAATGGCCGGACATTGGGAGTCATTTTATACACGTGGGGGTTAAAACCGTCCGCTAAAAAGAATTACAGATTTATTTTTTACACAAAGGGAGATTTTTTAATACCCAGTTGTTTTCTTTAGTTTTGTTAGAGGTTAAGTGTAGAAAGGGCCAAAAAACAGAAATACATGAAAGATGGAAGTACCATTGTCTAAACTAGGTCTGTGTCACATTTCTTCACCCTCTATTCCCACATAGATTGTAAGCTCTTGTGATCAGGACCCTCACTCCTCTTGTTTCCTTTCTATCTCCTCATAGATTGTAAGCTCTTTTGATCAGAGCCCTTACTCCTCTTGTGTCTGTCATGAAGCTCGGCGCCGCGCCCCCCCGCGGTTGTCCTCCTGCTCTTACGGGGTCCTGCGTAGAAATGCCGTGGGTTTCATCAGCCAGTTGCTCCAATCCACCTTTGAGATGAATGGGCCATCAATTCTCTACAGAGCGTGCCAAGGTGGCCTTCATAATCAGCCTTTTGTCTGGAGAAGCCTTGGCTTGGGCCACGCCACTGTGGGATCGAGGGGATCTTCTGACAGCCGACCTCCAAACCTTCCTCCAGGGATTCCGCACGGTCTTTAAGGAACCTGGCCGTACTTCTTCGGCTGCCGCAGCACTGCTCCGGCTTCGTCAGGGCGACACCACAGTCGGTCAGTATTCGTGCAGTTTCGCACTCTCGCTTCAGAGCTGGACTGGAATAACGAAGCGTTGGTGGCGACGTTCTGGCAAAGTCTCTCTGGATGAATCAAGGATGAGCTCGCCGGTCAGGATCTACCAGCTTTACTGGATGAGTTAATCCACTTAGCCACCCGAATCGATATTTGGTTCACTGAAAGGCAACAAGAGCTCCGCCTTCAACGGGAGGTCGTCCATCCACGCCGTCTGCCCCGCTTCTTCCTCCACCGATGGTTCCTGAAGAAGAACCTATGCAGGTTGAGAGAGCCCACCTGTCCCAGGAGGAACGTTCACAGCATCGTCAGAAGCAGCTGTGTTTCTATTGTGGCGGTTCTGGCCATTTTATTGGGGACTGTCCGGTGCCCCCCGGAAACTTCCGCACCTAGGGTCGTAGGAGAGGCGACCCTAGGTGTCAGAGCGGCCTCTCCCCTCTGACCATGCCTGTATTTGTTGGTGTTTCACCGGCACACCTTTCAGGCCACGCCTTTATTGATTCAGGATTGCAGGAAAATTTCATAACCACGGGCTTTTGACCCAAGTTTTGTCTCCCAGTGACTCCGTTGCAGAAGCCTATGGTCGTCACGTCGGGCAGTGGCGAATGCCTTTAAGGACGCTATCCGCTTCCCACTGCTCCCCTCCCTTTTGCAGATTGGGGCTCTTTCACAAGGGGACATTGCAACTTCTCGTCCGCCTCGATCCTCGTCTGAAATCCTTCTGGGCCTCCCTGGTAGCAAAACCCCTAAACCCCGACCTTGGACTGGAGCACAGGTAAAGTCATCGTTGGGGTTCGCTGTCTCTCACGTTGCCTGTTGAAGCTGCAACCTGCTCCTCTACCGTCTCACTCGGGAAATCTAACAAAGCCTCCACCAGGCCCCACCAACACCATACTGGGACTTTGCCGACCTTTTTTCGGAAAGAACAGGCCGAAACTCTTCCTCCCACCGGCCTTATGATTGTCCCATAGATCTGCAACCTGGGTGGGATTCCTCCCCGGGCCAAGTCAACAGTCTCCGCCTGGAGACTAAGGCTATGTCAGAGTATATCATTGAGAACCTCCGTAAAGGCTTAATTCGTAAGTCCTCTTCTCCAGCAGGAGCCGGCTTCTTTTTCGTGGAGGAAAAAGACTGGTCTCTCCGGCCCTGCATCGACTATCGGGGCTTAAATAAAATTACCGCTACCCTCTGCCCTTTATCTCAGAACTTTTCGACGCCTGCATGGCGCAAGAATCTTTTCCAAGCTGGATCTATGCGGTGCTTATAATTTAATTCGCTTTCGAGAAGGCAATGAGTGGAAAACGGCGTTTAATATGCGGGATGGCCACTTCGAGTATCTGGTTATGCCAGTCGGTCTCTGCACCGCTCCTGCTGTGTTTCAGAACTGTGTCAATGAGATCTGCTGTGTCTGTGTTATTGTTTCTTTGGACTTATCTATTTTTTTTCTCCTGATCTTGAAACTCATCGCCAACCCTACGTCCGCCAGGTCCTCAGGCAACTCCGCACCCCATCAGCTTTTTGCCAAACCGGAGAAGTGTCTCTTTGAACGTACCAGCTTACCCTTCTTAGGGTACATCGTCTCTGATAAAGGTCTCCGGACGGATCCTTCAAAACTCACCGCAGTTTTACAGTGGCCACAACCGGTGGGCCTTCGGGCCATTCAACGTTTTTTGGGATTCGCCAATTATTATAGACAATTTATCCCACACTTCTCTACGCTTGTGGCTCCCCTGGTGGCTCTAACTAAGAAAAATGGCAATCCCAAATCCTGGCCCCCTGAAGCTCAAGAAGCCTTCAACCGTCTCAAATCTGCTTTCACGTCTGCTCCGGTTCTGTCTCGTCCGGATCCTAACCACCCATTCATTCTGGAAGTGGACGCTTCCTCTGTGGGTGCCGGTGCTGTCCTCCTGCAGAGATCCTCCTCGGGTAAACTGCATACTTGTGGGTTTTTCTCCTGCCGAGAAGAATTATACCATTGGTGATCGCGAATTACTGGCCATAAAGTTGGCTTTAGAAGAGTGGCGTCACCTGCTGGAGGGGCCTCTCCACCCTATTAACATCTTCACCGACCATAAAAAAACCTCCTATATCTTCAGTCGGCTCAACGCCTGAATTCCCGGCAGGCCAGATGGTCGCTCTTTTTTGCCCGTTTTGACTTCTTTCTACATTTTCGGCCAGCCGGGAAGAACGTCAAAGCTGGCGCCCTATCTCGTTCTTCCGATATGGTGGGTCATGAGTCTCCTCCACAGCACATAGTACCTCCAGAACGGCTCGTCACGGCTGCCCACGTGGATCTTCAACACTTGCCCCCCGGAAAGACTTATGTGCATCCTGCCTTGTGGCCTAGAATCCTGAAGTGGGGACATTCTTCTCGAACAGCTGGACATCCAGGAGTCTATTGGTCTCTACAGCTGGTCTCCCGTTATTACTGGTGGCCCACCCTCGCTCAAGATGTCAGGGACTTTGTTCTGGCCTGCACCTCCTGTGCCCGTAATAAGGTCACTCGTCTCAAACCCGCGGGCCTCCTTTGGCCTCTCCCTGTGCTGGAAAAACCCTGGACCCATGTGGCCATGGACTTTGCTACAGATCTCCCGCCCTCATCTGGAAACACGGTCATCTGGGTGGTGACCGATCCTTTCTCCAAGATGGCTCACTTTATCCCTCTGCCTGGGTTGCCCTCTGCCCCCCCAGCTGGTCCAACATTTTTTCCGTCATGTTTTCCGATTGTACGGTCTCCCTTTGCATATTGTCTCTGATAGGGGAGTCCAGTTTATTGCTAAATTTTGGCGGGCTCTGTGTTGTCAGTTGCAGGTTCAGCTAGTATTCTCTTCTGCATACCACCCTCAAACTAACGGGCAGGTAGAGAGGGTTAACCAGGTGTTGGGTACCTACTTGCGGCATTTTGTGTCCGCTCGTCATGATAACTGGTCCGATCTTCTCTCCTGGGCAGAGTTTTCCTATAACTCTTTAGATTCGGAATCCGCTGGGGCCTCCCCCTTTTTGTAGTCTTTGGGTTACATGCCCGCCCACCTCTCCCTCTAGCTACCTCGTCTCTTGTCCTTGCCGTGGATGCCCAAGTAAAGGACATCAAGGCTCTCTGGCAACTCACACAACAGGCCCTGCTACGAGCTTCTGCCCGCACCAAACTTCATGCTGACAGGTATCGTAGGTCCCCGCCCCTATTTGAGCCAGGCGATAGGGTTTGGTTGTCCACCAAGTACATCCACTTCAAGATGCCCATTTACTAGTTGGGCCCTAAATACTTGGGCTCTTTTGTGGTACTTCGGCGACTGAACCCAGTATCCTACAAGCTCCGCTTGCCCCCGACTCTACGTATTCTGAACGCTTTTCATGTGTCCCTCCTCAAGCCGGTGGTGCTGAACCGCTTCTCCCATAGATCTGTCTCGCCTTCTCCTGTTGCTAATACTGATAACATCTTTGAGATCAAGGAGGTGTTAGCGGAGAAGACGGTGAGGGGGGAAGCGGTTTTTCCTCATTGACTGGAAGGGCTTCGATCCGGAGCGTTCGTGGGAACCGGAGGCCAACCTGTCCCCTGATTTCTTCTCTAAATTCCAAAGAAAGAGGGGGAGATCTAAGGGGCGGGGCACTGTCATGAAGCTCGGCGCCGTGGCCCCCCCCCCGGCCTTACCCCTGCTCTTACGGGGTCCGGCGCTGGTGCCGCTGCTGCCCGCAGCCGTTGTCCTTCTGCCCTAGCCTAGGAAACCCCGTACTCACCAGTCCCCGCTCCTGTGCTTCCTCCATCTGGCTCTGACAGCCGCCACGTGCGTACCCGCCGCTTAGGGCGCGAGCGCGACGGCTGGTGTGGATTTAAAGGGCTAGCGCGCCGGTAATTGGCCATCGCCGGCTGCTGCCCCTATTTATTGTGCACGCCTCCTACACTCACTGCCAGTTCGTTGGTGTGTGTTTGGAGTGCCTAGTGTGTATTCAGAGTCCGTTTTGTCTTGCCGTGTACCAGTCCGCTTTGCTTACGTTTCCTGACCTTGCCTGTTGCCGCCTGCCATGACCGCCTGCCCGTCTCTGACCATGAACTGCTGCCGCCTGCCCTGACCGCCTGCCTGTCCCCGACTACGTCTCCGGATCTCGATTCTGTACCACGCATTACTCCGGCCGCCATCGCAAGCAAGTCACGTCAGGGGTAGCGACCTGGTAGCCTCACGCCGCACCAAGTCCATCCTGCTTTGCGGCGGGCTCTGGTGAATACCGGGGGCTACTCAGACTCCGCTCCCTGGCGTGGCTTATGTCATCATCGCTTGCAGTGGTGCAGCGTATCCCCCTCTGCATTACAGTGTCTTCTATCTCCTCATACATTGTCAGCTCTTGTGATCAGGCCCTCACTCCTCTGTATCCCCCTCATCATCCCTCATAGATTGTAAGCTCTTGTGATCAGGGCCCTCACTCTCTTGTCCCCTCTATCTCCTCATAGATTGTAAGCTCTTGTGATCAGGCCCCTCACCTTTTGTGTCCCTATCTCCTATAGTTTGTAAGCTCTGTGACAGGACCCCACCCCTTTTGTCCCTTACTCCTCTAGATTGTAAGTCTGGATCAGACCCCACTCCTCTTGTCTCCTCTATCTTCATAATTGTAACTTTTGTGATCAGGCCCTCACCCCTCTTGTTTCCTATTCCTCATAGTTTGTAAGTCTTGTGATCAGACCCCCACACCCTTTGTGCCCTCATCTCCTCATAGATTGTAAGCTCTTGTGATCAGGACCCTAAATCCTCTTGTGTTCTCTATCCCCTCATTGATTGTAACTCTTGTGTCAGGCCCTCACTCCTCTTGTGTTTTTCCCCTATCTCCCATAGATTGTAAGCTCTTGTGACGGACCCTCACCCCTCTTGTGCCCCCTCTATCTCCTCATAATTGTAACTCTTGTGATCAGACCCTCACTCCTTTGGTCCTCTACTCCAAATAGATTGTAAGCCTTTGATCAGGGCCTTCACTCCTCTTGTGTCCCCCTTTATCCCCTGATAATTTTTAAGCTCTTGTGTCGGGGGCCCCTTCACTCCACTTGTTTCTCCTATATCTCCTCATAGTTTGAAGCTCTTGTATCGGGGCCCTCACCCTTTGTGTTTTTTCCAAAAATTTGAAGCTCTTGTGAGGGGGCCCTCACTCCTCTTGTTTCCTCTACCCTCAAATTGAAAGCTCTTGTGACAGAGCCCTCACCCCTTTTGGGCCCCTCATTCCTCAAATTTGTAAGCTCTTTGATCAGGACCCTCCCCTCTTATGCCTTATCTCCTCATATATTGTAACCCCTTTGTGACAGGGCCCTCACTCCCTTGTCTCCTCTATTTCCCATAGATGTAAGCTCCTGTGATCGGCCCCCCACTCCTCTTGTCTCCTCTATTTCCTCAAAGATTGAAAGCTTTTTGGGATCAGGGCCCCCCACTCCTTTTTGTGCCCTCTATCTCCTCATAGTTTTGTAAGCTTTTGTGTCAGGACCTTCACCCCTCAGTGCTTCTGTCTCTTAAAGTTGTAACTTTTGGTCGGGGCCCCCTCACTCCTCTTGGCCCTCTATCTCCTCAAGATTGTAAGTTTTGGGATCAGGGCCCTCACCCTCTTGTACCTCTATCTCCCATAGATTGTAAGTCTTGTGACAGGCCTCACTCCCTTTTGTCCTCTCTATCTCCTCAAGATTGTAACTCTTTGATCAGGACCCCACTCCTTTGTGTCCCCTCTTTCCTCAAGATTGTAAGTTTTGTAAACAGGCCCCACACTTTTTTTGTCTCCTTATCCCTCAAAAGATTGTAACTCTTGTGATCAGGGCCCCACTCCTTTGTGCCCCTCCATCCCCTATAGATTGTAAGTCTTGTGATCGGCCCCCTCATTTCTCTTGTGTCCTCTATCCCCTCATAGTTTGTAAGTCTTGTGATGGGGCCCCTCACTCCTCTTTTCCTCTATCTCCTCAAGATTGTAAGCTCTTGGATCGGGACCTTCACTCCTCTAGTGTTTCTGTCTCTTCATAATTGAAAGCTCTTTTGATCGGGGCCCTCACTCCCCTTGTCCTTATCCCTCTAGATTTAAGCTCTTGTGATCGGGCCCTATCCCTTTATCCTCTATCTCCCTTTGTTTGTAAGCTCTTGGATCAGGCCCCACCCCTCTTTTGCCCTTCTATCTCCCAAGATTGAACTCTTGTGATCAGGCCCCCTATCCTTTGGGTTCCCCCACTATCTCCCATAATTGTAAGCCTTGTGATAGGGCCCCACTCCCTTTTGTCTCCTCATCCCCTAAAGATTGAAGCTCTTGTGATCAGGGCCCTCACTCCTTTTGTGTCCTCTATTCCCATAGTTGAAAGCTCTTGTGATCAGGGCCCTCACTCCTCTTGTGTCCTCTATCTCCTCATAATTGTAAGCTTTTGTGATCGGGACCTTAAATCCTTTTGTGTCTCCTCTATCTCCCATAGATTGTAACTTTTGGGCGGGGCCCCACTCCTTTTTTGTCCTCTCATTCCTCTAGATTGAAAGCTCTTTGACAGGACCCCACCCCTCTTTGCCCCCCTCTATCTCCTCTAGAGTAAGCCTTTAAATCGGGGCCCTCACCCCACTTGTGTCCCCCTCTATCTCCTCAAGATTGTACTCTTGTGATCAGGGCCCTCACTCCTCTTGGTCCTTTTTCTCAAATAGATTGTAAGCTTTTGGATCAGACCCTCACTCCTCTTGTGTCCCTACCCTCAAGATTGTAAGCCTTTGATCAGGCCCTCACCCCTTGTGTCCCCTTATCTCCTCATAGATTGTAAGCTTTGTGTCAGGACCCTCACTCCTCTTCTGTCCCTATCTCCCATGATTGTAAGCTTTTGTGACAGGACCCTCATCCTCTTGTGTCTCCTCCTACCCCCTCATAGATTGAAAGCTCTTGTGATCAGGACCCTCACCCTCTTGTGTCCTCTATCCCCTCATACTTTGTAAGCTCTTGTGATCAGGGCCCTCACTCCTCTTTGTCCCTCAACTCGTTTAGATTGTAAGCTCTTGTGATCGGGGTCCCATCCTCTTGTCTCCTCCTCTATCCCCTCAAAATTTTGTAAGCTCTTGTGACAGGCCCCTCACTCCCCCTGGTTTCCTCCTCTACTCCTCAAGATTGTAACCTTTTGTCCGGGCCCCTCACTCCACTTGTGTCTTCTATCTCCAAATAGATTGCTGGAAGATAGAACATGTTCTACATTCTGGTGGAGGCCGGCAGCTTATGAATCCGACAGTAGAAAATCTGTGCTATGTAGACAACAGCTCAGATTTTCTATTGCTGTCAATGGGGCGCTGGTTACAGTCGGATTTTCAGCAATTTCTAAATACTGAATCTGCTGAAAATCTAACCAGAAACCATTGCTGTCTAGACTTGGCCTAACGGCTTGGGAGGGCTGGGTGGTGCATTTTTACATTTTTTTCTTTATTTGTATTTAATATGTTTATTTGTATTTTATATGTATTTTATGTTTGTTATGTGTGTATATATTTGACACACTGTAGGTCAAACAAGAAGTAATAAGTCTATATATTTGTGTAACTTTCGGCAGTAGTGGATCCTCTGGACCGCCGCAAGCGATGGTATAAGCCCCGGCAGAGCTTCACCAGTGCCCGCCGCAGCAAGTCCATCCCGCTGGTGAAGCTCTGCCGTGGCTTATACCATCGCTTGCGGTGTCTACCAGGTCGCTACCCCTGCGCGACTTGCTTGTGGCGGCAGCCGAGGTGTTGTGGTACAAAATCGTAAAGGGAGGCCCGGGGGCAGGCAGGGGGTCAGGACAGGCGGGTTTGGTTCATGGGTTAGGGCGGGGGCAAAAGGGAGGGACACTAAACGACAAAAAATAGGGAAAGTTTCTCAGAAGTACCCAATTTTTCAAAATTTAAATCAGTATAACTATCAGAATCCTACCCAAAACTATACTATAAAACAAAGACTTTAGTAAATAATACATAAAAAATAAAAAATTTACAAAACCCCCCAACATAACTGAAAGGGGTACACAAAACCAATAAAACAGATATGGACGGGTGCAGATTTCATTCAAATCCACTTATCAAACTATGTTCAATAGAAAGGGGTGATAGTGAGCAGGTAATCTAGTTCAAGTGACACAAAATACACACCCCAAACACACATGTTGAACTATTACCCCATAGAAACCATAACATCTAGCCCAAAATCTCATATCCATATGGTGCTGTGAGGGGACACAGTCCCGACGCCCCTTTCACATAGGCTTCCTCGCAGGTGACAAGGCAAAAAGACCGGGGGAAAACAAGAGGAAGTGAGCAGAATATAAAGGGACAGCGCCCGGCAATAACCAATTACCGGCGCGCTGGCCCTTTAAGTTTCAGAGAGCCGGTGCGTGCGCCCTAGGGAACGGGAGCGCGTGCACCGGCCGGCAGCAGAGCAGGGAAGAGCAAGAGCGTGGCTGGGTAAGTGAGACACAGGATCGCGAGTGTGCCTGCGGCCCGACATGCAGGTCGCGGTGCCACTCGTCAGCACCCGGGGTGCACGGATGCGCCCGTGGCTCGAAGTGTGAGCCGCAGGGGCACCCGTGACAATTTGTTTTAAATTTTCCACGTTGACTGAAGCCTTCATATAATCCCTAGTTACAGGGTATGAACCGAGTCCCATCAGAACCTCATTGCTGGGTGTATTCACTAATGCTCAATAAGTGCTATGAGACATCAAGGGAGAAGACAGAAGTGAATATAGACTTAGAGCGACGTGTAAGAAACTGCGACACTCCGGATCTGTATCGCTATAGAGGAGTGTAGAGGATGACAGTATGAATGAAAGAGTGTTACAGATGTAGCAGAGTCCAGCTTGATCGTGATATCACAGATTTTCGTTTTTTCTCTCTGATTGAAAAAAAAAGAACCCTTAAAAAACAAATTTAACAAAATGAGATAAGTTCTGTGCCGGTATCCCGGTGCAATATCTGTTCTGTGCAGTTCTTCTACATCTGTATGCGCCAAACTTTTTCTCAGCCATGGTATGAATTTCTACGGCAGTTTTGCGCCAAACTTCGGCACATTCTTAGTGCATTCAAAAGTGTTGTGCCTCGCGCTGACTGCGCCATGTTTTGATGTACGACTATTCATACATCTGTCTGACGGGGGCTACCACAGTTTTTTGGCTCAAAGTATGCTAGAAAACTGGCCCAGCAGCCCTTTTCATATGTGTTGCCCTTTGTCCCTGACACCCAATTGGCTCCAAGACCGTAATAAACGACTGCCACGACCAGAGATGACCGGATTTCTCAAAAACTCGATTCCGTCGATTCGCCAAATTTTTCCCAAAAATTGGTTTCAACCCAAATTTATTAGCAACGAATCATGATAAAAAAAACAGCTATTTCCAGGCTGCACAGAGCCTGTAGGGTGCTGTAGAACGTTGTACCATGCTCAAATATGCAGAGGGAGCTTGGTTTGGTCTTCATACAATGCTGTGTTTTAGTATGACACACAGATGACTGCCGCCGCTCTTAGAATCGCTTCACTATAAAATTCCCTGGGCACTTAAGAGGGCAAAACTGACCAAAAAACTGAAGTGGGAACCCAGCCTGACAAGGTAATGTCAGCGAAAGCTGGAAAGAACGGAACTGAGGGCAAGATCTCACTATAGCGTCAAAGAGCGCACTCCTTTTACACCGACATCAGATGATTCCACAGATAATGACTGAACCTGTTCTGTTAAACGCTGATATATGTAGAGTTCCAACCCCCAATCCTTGCTTTTGGCTACCTAATCACCAGACAATCCTGATGCAAACAAAGGACCATGTCATACTGGCCTTACGGCTTCTCTGAAGACACAGTCGGTTGTGTTTGTCCTTTTCATTAAAAGAAGAAGAAAACCAAACATAGTGGCAACGTCATAGAGTGGTGAAGGGTGGAAATAGCATTAGTAAACCACAGTGTGGTCAGCTGAGAGAGTGGTCAGTTGGCAGCAGCATGAGTAGGCCACAGAGTAGCACAATGACAGATTGTGGAGGTGAAAGAAGCTTGAGTAGGCCACAGATTGTAGCAGCAATAGCAGCAGCATCAGGCCGGAGAGTGCCACAATAACAGATTTTGGAGGTGGCAGCATCATGAGTAAGCCACAGAGTGGCACAATGACAGAGTGTGGAGGTGTGTGGTAATACCAGTCCCTGGTAAAGATGGTGGGTGGCAGATGGAGCAGCTGGCAGCAGATGTGTGGCATCAGGCGGGTGGCAGCATCAGAATAGTAGCTGAGGCAGGTAGCAGAGGAATCCAGACTCATTTCTCAAAGTTTTGGGGAGGCGTCATGGCTGATGTAGTCTGACGCCTAAGGCATTGGTGTGTGGAAATCCTGGCCGATCCATGCCTGATTCATCTTGACAAAGGTCAGACGTTCCACATTTCCCGTGGACAAGCGGGTTCTCCTTGGGGTAACGATGGCCCCCGCCGCACTGAACACCCGCTCTGATGCCACACTACTGGCCGGGCAGGACAGCTTCTCCTGTGCAAACTCGGCAAACTCGGCTGTCACTAGCCAGGCAAATCAGCATGCTGCGGGCCATCTACACAAGTGACTCTGAGGGCTCTCTGCCTCCATCTCCACTGTATACTGCCACGGTGCTTGGGGGTCATCTGCCTCGTCTTCCTCATCTCCATCTACCTCTTCCGGCTGCTCCTGCTCCTCCTCTCCTGCCACCTGGGTAGAAAAATCACCCATTTCGCCAGACACTGCTTGTGCTCCAATGTCCTCCTCCTCCTCCTCCTCCAGTTCATCCCCCACCGGACTCATGTGGCCACGAGATGTAGTCGCCACGTCTCCAGTCCCCTGCCCAGACAGATTTTGCAGCATCTGTTCCAGGACATGAAGCAGTGGAATGACGTTATTCATCCCGTAGTCCTGGTGACTGACAAATAACGTGGCCTCCTCAAAGGGCCTGTGTATTTGAAAGGTCTTTCAACCCAGTAACTCTTATATCGGAAGTATTTTGCACAGCGAGATCCTTTTGCATAACATACACAGTGACAAGTGGCAGAATTTAACATGGCTGCCGTATTTATGGGGATGTGACATTACAGAAGCCCGCTGGCTGCTGACTGGCTTCATGTCCGCACATGACATTGAGGGTGTTCCTTTCTTCCTCCTATAGTTCTCTGCCCCATGTCACTCCCTGCGCTCGCGGCCATTTTAGATTCGTTACCACGAATCACCATGAACTTGGGCTTCATTGAGAATCAGTTTTCCTGAAATTCCAAACAACTTCCACTTTGTTTGAATCGATTTGCTCATCCTTAGTCACGACTGTAACTCACCCCCATAGACCTCAATTGAAAATCCGAGTTGTAGTCCACATGACCTGGATTTTCTGAGGTTTAATTTAAAACCAATGTTTTTCTAAAAACTTAGAACATCTTCAATAATCCACCGAATGTTGCTACGAAAACAAGGGAAAATGTATTATTGAAGTCAATTAGGTGGCATAAAAAATGACCAGAAAGCCTTGTGCTTTGTCTTTTGAGCGCAGATTTTGGCACAGATCTGTGTCCAAAAACTCAATAGTGCTCTATGATGTAAAAATTATTGGAAAACCATATCCAAAAACTGCATCAAAATCTGACAAAAATCTGCACCAAAAAAAAAAAGAAAAACTGTTAAAAATCTTCAGGTTCTTATGTTAAATACTGTTCAGAATCTGGCGAGAATTTTGTCCTTTGACCTGTGGACGTATCTTCAGAGCAGCAACATCAGAAGAAGTTAGTGCAGACTCATGTGCCACCTGCCAGCAATAAAGCGCCGCCGTCACTAAAGTGTAGAAATATGAAACCAACATAAAAGAAATTTGTACTGGAATTAATGGCGCTGAAAACTAAATCAGAATAAGGACGAAGAATTTGCTTTGTGCTTCTTCTTCAGGTTCACATTTTTTCGTTTTCTCTTTATTCTCCCCTCTTGATTTTGAAGAAAATATATTTTTTTTATTTGAATCAGAATTCTAGGGCACTTTTCTTTGTAAATGCCAACTTACGGCCACCTCTCAACCATTGGGCCCCACAATAGTTCGGGTAGTTACACCCATATCGTGTACTTCTTGTTTAACCCATATTTCCTCACAGATTGTAAGCTCTTGTGAGCAGGCCTGCTGTTTAACCCCTTAAGGACCCGGCGTTTTTTTGTTGTTGACACGTTCGTTTTTCCCTCCTCGCCTTCCCAGAGCTATCACTTTTTTTATTTTTCCACCTACATAGACACATGCGGGCTTTTATTGCGGGACAAGATGTACTTTCCAATGGTGTTATTCACTATACTACAGAATATACTGGGAAACCGCAAAAAAATTCCAAGTGGGGCAAATTGTGAAAGAAACGTATTTCGCCAAGTTTGCGGGGGTTTTGCTTTTACGGCGTTCAATCTTCGGTCAATACAATGTGTTATCTGTATTCTACAGGTTGATCCGCATCCGGAAATACCAAACATGTATGGTTTCCGTTATGTTTTGGTCCCGTAAAAAAATTCCAAACTTTTTCTATTCTCAAAATTTGCGCCGCGGCGCCAGTTTGAGCGACCAATAACTTTTTGGTACTAACACCTACGGACGTCAGTGAGGGGGCATTTTTTTACGGGCTGATGTGCACTTTTTATCGCTAGCCGTTTGGAATGGATGCGACTTTTTTGATCACTTTTATTCCATTTTTTAAGTGACGCGGCTATACCAAATATGTGTAACTATTTATTATTTTATTGTTTTTATTTGTAAAATGGGGAAAGAGGGTGATTTGAACTTTTAATACTTTTTTTTGTACTGTAAAACTTTATTTATTTTGTTTTACTTTAACATTGAGGCCACCTATGGTGCTTGACCACTAGGGGGCGCGATCGTCAATACAGTCTAATGCATTGCATAGACAATGCATTAGACTGTACCAAGATGGCGGTTTCCCCACTTCCTGTCTGCGGACGGAAGTGAGGCAAACCAGGATATGGAAGTGACAGGAGCCTTCCCAAGGATCTCTGCTGCCATGTCCGGGGTCGGATCGCTGCAGCCTCAAGATCTTTGCGGGGCACCGATCTTAATTCATTCAGACGCCGCGGCCATCTTTGCCACGGCATCTGAAGGGTTAAACAGCGCAGGTGGGCGACGCTGCCCGTTCGCGCTGCAATGGCCGGGTGTTAGCGGCGATTAACCGTTAACACTCGCCGGCTGTGCGGGGGGGGGGCGGGGGGGTCGCGGAGCGATCCCCATGCAAAGCCCCTTATGGACCCTGGGACTTACTCATAAATCCAGGGTCCTTAAGGGGTTAAAGTGTTAATTAGTTTGATAGACTATGTCTACATAATGCACAAAAACCATCGGATTTTTGGCGGCTTTAGTATTTTGAAACCGCTGAAAATCCGGCCGTGTATCAACCCATAGACTTAAATAGAAAAAACAACCTGTAGTCCACACAGCTCGTGTGGTGGATTCAGGAACATGTTGTAAGTCAATTGTATGGACCGATGCAAAGAGACAAAAACTGAACACTTTTTTTGTGAAAACAGTGACATAAACCACGGTCGCGCATCGGACAAAAAGACATTGGCTTTCCGACTGTTTTTGGCCTTTGCTGTGTGTTTTTAGCCTTACTCTGTAGTAATCTGATGTTGTTTGTCCTTGTTACCTCTGCATTATAAAGTACTGTGGGGTATAATGGCGGCACTATACTGATATTAGATTGATCAGTAACATAAAGGCTTGGACTGTCCAACAGGGTAATAGGGGATTCCATGGTGGTCCCCTGGGTTTGGTGGACATGACATGCCTGGATCAAGAGGCAGAGTGCAGTAGCTTTAGGGTGGGCCCCAAGAATCACCTCCACTGGAGGGCCCCAAGAATCACCTCCACTAGTGGGCCGCAAGAATCACCTCCACTAGTGGTCTCCAAGAATCAACGTCACTGGTGGTCCCCAAGAATCACCTCTGCTGGTGGCCCCAAGAATTATCTCCACTGGTGAGCCCCAAGAATCAACTCCACTGGTGGGCCCCAAGAAACAACTTCACTGGTAGGCCCCAAGAATCAACTCTACTGGTAGGCCCCAAGAAACAACTCCACTGGTGGGCCCCAAGAAACAACTCCACTGGTGAGCCCTAAGAATCAACTTCAATGGTGGGCCCCAAGAATAACCTCCACTTGTGGTCTCCAAGAATAAACTCCATTGGTGGACCTCAAGAATCATCTCCACTGGTGGCCCCAAGAATCAACTCCACTGGTGGGTCTCAAGAATCAACTCCACTGGTGAGTCCCAAGAATTAACTCCAAGCATTGTACCTACAACATATACAGTATTATCTGTAACCACCAAGATTAAAGTGCCGCTCTTCAGTAAAAGCATCATGATCTCTGCATTCAACAAACAATGTCTCTGCAGATTTCTTGCTGCGGGATCTCCCCATTGAGGCAGTCACCCACAGACCACCTGCAATGCCGACAGCAGCCCATAAGGGTCACTTCATTGAGTAACACCACCACACTGCCCTCATCTTCCGCACCAATTCCTGTGGCATCTCCCCAGTCAAGCAGTCCCCACCAGGCCACGTAGAGGTCGCTTACACAAGAGGTGACACGCATTAGACTAATGTTACCCATTGCACAGTCTCTGTATCGGTGCAGATTTGGTAGTTGTGAGAGGAAAGGGTGTCGTGGAAAAAAATAAAATCCCCTTTTCCCCGAATAGGAAAGGTTTTGGGGAAAGACTTTATTATTTTTTTAATGTTATATTTTTTAATTTGCAAAAAGCCATAAAAATACCGCAGCGCTGTACAGAGATAATCACCAGTCGCGTTGCTCCCTGTAACCATTGGGACTCACAGTCTAAATTTCAGATTATAGGTCCTATAGGGAGGGGCAAAAAATCCTTTTTAACCCCTAACCATGACTCTTTAGCACCGGGACATCAAGGCGTCTATATACCCCCATTTTTCCAAATGATGGGAAACTTCATTTTGGGCAGGGTTCACCTTAATCCCTCCTTGAATCCTCTAAAGAACACTTGTAACAATGGCAAGGGTAAGTGTGTTGGGAAAATTTTATAATATTAAAACACCAGGAAAAAAAAGGAGTTTTGGGGTGAGGTCCTAATAACAGGGCCACCCTTGTCGGGGCAGTTTCTATATGGCAACTAGAGGAAAATAGGGCAAGGCCTGTACTTTTATCCCTAACCTCGCAACAAAACCAGAAAATGAGTAAAATTGCCGGGGAATGATAAATACAACAACCGTTGTGGCGACAAAACCCAATATGTGTCTGTGGATGTTTCCTGAAATCTCTGTCTGGTACTCTTTTGGATAGTCATTTAACCAGTTTTTGGTCTTCTTTATTGTAAACTCCTTGCAGATATTGTTTTTGGGTTGGTTTTGAACCCTGGACCCCAATGTTGCAAGGCAAAAAGTGCTAACCGCTGAGTTACCTTGCTGCACTGTGCTAACCACTGAGCTATTGTGCGCCGTGCTAACCCACGACTTTGTGCTGCATTGCTAAACACTGAGCCCTGTTTTCACGTGCTAACCACTGAGCCACCGTGTTGCACTAAGATAATCACTTGACCACCATGCTACACTGAGCTGACCACTGAGCCATCTTGTGTGGTAACCACTGTACCAGCATGATCCATTGGGCTAGTCACTGAGCCACCATGATGATCTGTACAAACCACTGATCACGGCTGCACCATGCTAATACTGACCATTATTTCACTGGCTAATCAATACCCCCCAGCGCATTGTGCTTATCAATGAGCCACCGTGCTGCATTGCGCTAGCCATTGAGTCACCGTGTTGCAGTAAGCTAACCACGACCCAGTGCTGCCGTGAAAACCACTACCACCATGCTCAGGGAAAACCCTGAACCACCTGCTCACTGTGATAACCACAGAGCCACTGTGCTCACTCGATAACCACTAACCACCGTTTGCACAAAGCTAACCACGAGCCACCGGCTGACTGTGATAAGCACTGATCCCATGCGCACTGTAAAAAACCACTGAGCCCCCATACGCACGTGATAACTTGGACCACCAGCTGCACTGTGATAACCACGGGGCCCCGTGCTGCACTTGAAAACCACTGAGCCACTTTTTGCCAGGGTGTAACCACGAGCCACCGTGTTGCCTGTGATAAGCCTGAGCCCTGTGCAGCACTGGGGTAACCACGACCACCATGCGCACGGATAAGCACTGAGCCACATGGCAAGTACTCACCACTTAGCCACCACCACAAAATGAAAAACCACTGAGCCCCTTGCGCCTTTGTATATTGCCAGATAAATAGGGACAGGGCACCAGGGTTGGGAGGTTAATGTAATCAACCCCGATCCCCCTTTGATGAAAAGCCCTTATTAAAACCTTTTCCCAACTACCCAGGTCCAGTACACTCATAGATTCATAGATAGGGCCCCATTTTTAATATTCATGGACTGCTAATAACGGGGTTGCCCAAAGGGTTGGCGCATACAAATGTGGCCCAAAATTCAAAAAGGGGGGCAAAAAGTGTCCAGGAAACTAAAGGCCAGTAAGCTTAACCCTTTGTTTGGTAAAATGTTGAAGGGTTTCTCAGAATGCTATCCGGAGTACTCACTGAAAAAAAAAAGTATAACGCCGTTCCAGCATGGGTTCATGAAAAATCGGGCCTGTCAACTAATCTCATCAGCTTCTATGAGGGAAATCATGCTAGACTGGATCGGGGTGAGGCACTGGATTCATATATCTAGATTTTCTAAAGCTTTGATCGGTTCCACATAAAAGGTTGGTAAAAAAATGAAAGCTTGGACTGGGGAAAATGTTGCAAGTGGGTAATAACTGGCTCACGATGAAAAAAAAGGGAGTAATTAACGGTACATCCGACGGATCGCTGTTACTATGGGTACCACAAGGGCGTATTTGGCCCATCCTCTTTAAAATTTTCATTAATGACTTACACAGGGGAAAAACAGTAAAATCGATCTTTTCAGACTACTAAGCTTGTAAAGAAACAACACAATAGAGGGAAATTTTTTTTCAAAGGGGTCTGGAAGGTTTTAGGGCCCGGGCAGGGAAATGGCAATGAGGTTTTTAAAACTGATAAAAGCAAGGTTACCAGGGAAGAGAAATCCTTTCATGACTACATTTAAATGGAAAAAAAACTGGGGAAAATGACAGGAAAGGACTTGGGAATCCGGTGGCATAAACTTAATTGAGAGCCATGCAGGGGCCCGCGCCAAAGCAAATAGGGCATGGGGGGGCTTTAAAAAAGGGGGATAGACACAGAAGAACATTTTTCCCCATTATACAAGTCATTGGGTTTTGACCACACAGAATTTGTGTACATTTTGGGGGACCATGCACAGAAAAGACATTGAACTTTTAACGGTAACAAAGGGGGGAAAAAAAATAATAAAAAGGGCTGGGGGCTACAGTACCAAAAGATGGCAAATTAGGTTATTAGTTTAAGAAAAGAAAAGGGCTTGGGGTACATAAAAATATGTTTAAATACACAGGTCAATATAAGGGTCTCTCCCAAGATTTATTTTTTTCCCCAAACTTTTTCAAAACAAGGGGGGTCCTTTAAATCTTTTTTTGAACGAAAGTTCACATAAACAAGAAAGGGATTCTTTCTGAAGAGCAGTGAACTATGGAATTCTCGCCAAGGGACGTCATGGGGAATTCAAATACCGAGTTTAAAAAGGGTTTGGATGCATTTTTGGAGCATAATAAATAACAATTATAGGTTCTAGGGTTCAGGAAGGGGCATTTATCCCGGGGTTTTTCTGTTGCCAATTTTGGGGTCAGGAAGGAATTTTTCCCAAAAAAAGAGGACAATTGCTTCTACCCCATTGTGGGTTTTTTCCTCCTCTGGGTCAAAACCTTAGCACAACAGGCTAACTAATGGCACTTGTCCTTTTTTTACCTTCAAAAATATGAAACAAAAAACTCGGGCCGGGGGCCGGGACCCGGGCTGCACTATCATCTCGCCACATGTAAATCTTATTGGCTAACCTGGTTGGATACGCGCTGCCGAATCTCCCGTGGTGGATGCATTTACATACGTGATTGCAGTCTTTTGATACTTCGATTGCATTATAAATGGAAAAGGAAAAGATTCTTTTCCCAATAGTACCGGGGCCCCCAAAATAAAAGAACTAGGAAGCAGCGGCGGCGGCGGCGAGGGCTTTCTAATCTGTGCAGTATTAGAACAGTTAATCACAAGGAGCCATTCTGAAAATCCCCGGCCCTGTGCTGGAAGTGTTCGACTCCGTGTGAATGTTAACTAGAATCCAAGAGGCTTCGTGAAATCCGCTAAAGTGAGCAGTGAATATCAATTGTATTTATAATTACAAACAGCTAAAACATATTGCTGGAGAGCTCGCTCCTCGCTGCAGAGACACCGGCTGCGCTTCCAGTTTTGCAAGAGGAACTTGGTTTTTGGGCGCGAATAAAAAAAATCCCCCCGACACTGAAAGCTTTATTGGAAATGTGCCGCCATCATTTCTCTTTTTTTCTCTGTTTTTTGTTATGAGAAAAGCGAACGGGGAGGGGAAACTGTAACAAAAAATTCTCATTGTTGCCTTATGTCTCTATAGCACTGACACATTAGTAGTGAAGCAGTGGAGATGGTTCGTGGGGCCACCATGGGGGTTTTTTGGGGTTTTTTCTTGGGCCCCCAGTGGAATGATTTCTTGGGGCCACCAGTGGATTTGATTTTTGGGGGGCCCCACCATGGGATGTTTCGGGGGCCCCATTTGATTTTGATTCCGGGGCCCACCAGTGGAGATGATTTTTGGGGGGCCACAGTGGATTTGATTCTTGGGCCCACCAGGGAGTTGATTTTTGGGGGGCCCACCAGGGGGATTGATTCTTGGGCCACCAATGGAGTTATTCTTGGGGCCCGCAGGGGAGCGGTTCGTGGGGCCACCATGGAGATATTTTTGGGGGCCACCAGTGGAGTTATTTTTGGGCCCCACCAGTGGAATATTTTTGGGGCAAACCATGGCAATGATTTTTGGGTAAACCAGTGGAGAAAATTTTTGGGGCACCCCGAGAGAGTTTTTGGGGGGACACCATGGAGTTTTCTTGTGGCCCACCGTGGAGAGATTCTTGGGCCAACCGTGGAATGTTTTCTTGGGGTCTACCAGGGGAGAACATTCTAAGGGCCCACCGTGGAATATTCTGAGGCCACCAGGGAGATTATTCTTGGGGCCACCAGTGGACTATTTTCCCCCCTTTTTCTTGGGCCCAAAAACCCCAGTGGAGATAAATTTTTTGGGAACCAGTGGAAAGATTCTTGGGGTACCCAGGAGTTTTTTCTTTTTGTGCCCACCAGTGGGAGATGATTCTTGGGCCCAAACCATTGGAGATTTTCGGGGGGCCTCATGCAGCTATTTTTGGGGGTCTACCAGTGAAGAACATTCAAAGGGGCCCACCTTGGAGATTTTCTGAGGGCCACCAGGGGAGATTATTTTTGGGGCCCCACCATGGAGCTGATTTTTGGGGCCTACCGTGAAGATTATTTGGTGCCCCCATGGAATGATTTTGGGGGCCCACCAGGACTGTTTCTTGGGGCCACCAGGGGAGGATTTTTGGGCACCAGTGGGCTGATTTTTTGGGGCCACCAGGGAGATATTCCCCCGGGGCCACCAGTGGATTTAAAATTTTTGGGGGCCCACCAGTGGATTGATTCTGGGGCCCACCAGTGGATTGATTTTGGGGGCCCCACCATGGATTGATTCTTGGCCCTCAGGGGGATGTTCTGGGGCCACCAGGGAATACCCCAAAGGGTGTTCCCCAAATCCAGTCTTCAAGGCCCGACAACAGATCATGTTTTTAGGATATCCCACAGAAAATTAAACACAGTGCAAAAGCTAGGAAACCAGAAAAAAAAAACCTCTGGGGCCCGGGGGCTGGGGGTGGGACTCCTGCTGCACATACTGCACTTTCTTTCTGATATTATTTTCTCTGCCTTTCTACCAGAAAATGAGCCCCAGACCTGCTATTCTCAGGGGCCCACCATGCCCAGGTTCCCACTGCTGGTTTCTCTTCTCTCCTGCGGGCCATTCCAAGACTGGTCAAGTACATACATATTCTTTGTAGAAAGGACCAATGGTCAAGGGCAGCAGCAACGACTGAGCTATTGTGCCTTCATTATAGCCACTTCCATGGGTTGGTTGATGGGGCAGTGTGTCGGGCTTATGTTGAATCAAAACACGGACGAGCATGCTGATAGGGAAAGTGAAAAATATAAACCTATCCCTGGACACATAATCAAATTAAGTGACTGATTTTTAACAAATAAGAACACAACTGAGGAGCCTGAAAACCCAATCAGAAGACAGGATGAGGCACAACTGCATCTACAAACAGCTGGATACCAACACCTTTTGGGGCAAATTTTGATTATTTACACCCTGTATATAAATAATTTGCAACTATATTGCTTATTGCACAATGACGTAGCAGCGTTTACTCCAGGGGGAGTTACATTTCCCATCTGAATTGTAATTCATTGTACTAATTCTACTTGCAATTTTAGAGGATTCATTTAAATGACCTTGTCTTTTGCAGGTGCAACACGTGTCAGGGTTTGTGCACTCTCCCTTCAGTTTCCAGTGAGTCAATGAATTGGTTGGAGATGTATACATGTGCTGTGTGTATGAGCTGAATGTTAGCTTTATTGAATGCTGCTAATTAGGCTCTATACTTGACTATATTCATTATGCATAGATGCAGTATTATGTATTGGACAATGTAGGGATGAGTAGCACTTTTTGCTGTAGGGTACATTGGTTTCTTTTACTAACGCACTCTTTCAAATGTCAGTAAATAAAGACATACATGTATTGTGATGATCCACTCACATTTCGGCCGCCATCTTGGACTGGATCAGGGGGTTTTCAGCTCTCGGATCGCCGTCCTTGGTAGAACAGTACTGGCACATCAGGCTTTTTTCTGGCTTCCGCCTGTGTTATTCTGGCACAGGTTTACAGCACAGCATCAAGACAAATCAAAATAAATCCCTGCCGTCTGGCCACTAACTTAACATATACGCATTTAGCCCTCAACTTCCAGGGGTCTGTGCCTACTGGACAGCATCCTTCCAAAATCAGAGTCCTTACAGTCAGGTTCTCTCAAGCCTCTGGGGGCCAGAACCTCTCTCCAGCTCATCTGCTGCACTGCCAGCTAGCAGACCACGCCCTCCGAACACCTTTAGAAGCAGGCCTTTAATAGGTCTCCAGAGACATACCAAAATCCATACCTGGAATGCGGGAACGGTCTCCCACCCAACGCTATGACCGTCCCGGGAAGAGCCAGCCCATACTTACTGCATAGCAGCCATTCTAGATAGTTGTCTCAGCAATGTATGGCTACTGACCCCAAATAGCTGGCTTCCCCCACCGAGACCAGGTCCTCGGTGGCGCACAGGCAGCAGGTCACCTGCTGTACTCCCTCTAGTGGTAGAAATCTGCTACCATCTAAGGTCGCTCTGCCACAGTATATATGTGTTGTAAATGTGTGAAAATTATGTAATTTGGTGCATTTCATGTTACAAACATCTAGGATGTGTTTTAGAAGCTTGTGTCACACTTGACACTGAAGTTAGGGGTGTGATTTTATCGCAAGGGCCGTGGCTTTAAATGCACCAAAAGTTTGCCACAGAATTTTTTTATAAAGTAAATTAAACAAATTGTACAAAAGTCAAGACTAACTGTCCGAAGAAGCTCAAATTCATATATTTTTTGCATTTTGCTTTTCAGCAATAGACCAATCAAACGTGGATGTGTGACATTTGCTTTCAAACGATATTCCCACCATAGACTTTGATGGCATATCAATTACTATGCCATGAAAGTCACATAGGTTTGGGACCTCGGGAACGGGCCCTTAAGAGTCTGTTAAGAGTGGAGAACTGGTCAAGCCTCAGCCATAACATGTTGTTACTGAATAGTCCCCACTTGCTATAAGGAGGCACAGCCAGACTCTTCTGACATTTAACCCCACGGTCCAGCAGTATTATGCTTCCCCAGCCAATCCTCTACTGCCAGTGGCAGCCCAGCTCACCACACCTTGCCTGAGCGTAGGTCCCTAGAATCTTTGTGTCTTAATGTTCTGCTATGGTGTGTTCCTGTCTTGACCTCCTGTTACTGTCCTTGGCTTGATATATTGTTTGGTCTGACCTCTCTGCTCCTGACCTCAGCTATGTTGTCTGAACCTGTGCTGCCTGCCCTGGCCTTGGTTTGCCTAACTGCACCTCTGCTTTTCCTCTGGTCCTTCAGCTGCCACCAGTTTGGGGACTGCTCTGGAGTGGCACCTGTTGACCACCCTAACGGCGCAAACCGTCAGAGGCTCTAGTAAAGACCAGGTAGTCACGTCCTTCCAAGGTATGAAGAGCATATCATTATTTACATCAATGACTTCAAAATAGTTATATGATGCAATAAGAGTTGATCACTTTATTGAGTTTGACATGTTTGATTTAAAATGAGTGTTATGTCCACCATGTCTGAACCTGAAATTAGATGTGAACTGTTGGCTGTTGAACACTTGACTCATTTTCTTAAATTTTTTATCTTGCAGTCAAGACATAATGAGGACTATTTACAACTTTATTGGTTTTCTTTTCTTGGTCTTCTCCTCTTGATGGCAGGGTCATTATGGATCAGTCCTTGGTTCTTTCTCTTTCCTGTCCCAGTTTCTCAGGGATAAGTCCTTGGTCTTCTCTTCTTCATTTCAAGGTCCTTATAGATCAGTCCTTGTTCGTCTATTTACTCTGTCATGGTTCCTCAGGGATCAGTCCTTGGTCTTCCCCTTTTGCTGTCTGGTTCCTCAAGGATTAGTCCTTAGTTCTCTTTTCTTCCTATCAAGGTTCTTCAGGGATCAGTCCTTGGTCTTTCTTCTTTTACTGTCAGGGTTTCTCAAGGATTAGTCCATTGTTCTCTTTTCTTCCTGTCGAGGTTCCTCAGGGATCAGTCCTTGGTCTTCTTTTCTTTATGTCAGGATTCCTTAAGGATCAGTCATTAGTTCTCTTTTTTCCTGTACAGTTCCAAAGGGGGTGAGTCCTTGGCTTTCCTTTTTGATGGGGTTCCTCAAGGATTAGTCCTTAGTTTTCTTTTCTTTCTGTCAAGGTTTCTCGGGGATCAGTTCTTGGTGTTTTCCTCTTAATGTCAGGGTTCTAAAGGATCAGTCCTTGGTTCTCTCTTCTTTCTGTCATGATTGCTCAAGGATCAGTAATTGCTCTTCTTCTCTTGATGACAGAGACCTTAAAGACCAGATCTTGTTACTCTCTTCTTTCTGACACAGTTCCTCAAGGATCATTTCTTCCTCTTTTCCTCTCGATGTCAGGGTTTTCCTTAAGGGCATCCTTGGTTCTTTTCTTCCCCTGTCACAGTTTTCCCCAGGATCAATTATTGATCTTTTCTTGATGTCAAGATACCTCAAGATCAGTCATTCATCTTCTCCTTTTGGTTACAGAGATCCTCTAGGATCACTCCTTGGTTTTCTTTTCTTGCTGTTGGGATTCCTCAAGGGCCAGTCCTTTGTCCTCTCCTCTTGCTGTTGAGGTTTCACAGTGATCAGTCCTAGGTCCTCTTCTCTTGCTATTGGGGTTGCTTAGGGATCAATCATTGGTTTTCTGCTTTTGCTGTCCCGGATTTTTTCCCTGGAACAACCTTATCTTCTCCCTTTTTAAATTGGATACCCCCGGATCATCTTTTTCCACTCCTCTTTTCGCTCTACTTTTTTTCTCTTTTTAGTCTCTATTGAACAAATCATCAGCAGATTCAGTATGACCCCCAGTTATACAACTCTTCTTGAGACATTAGCCTTACTACATAACACCAGTGACTGTCAGTGTTTCTAACTCCTCACAGACTGTAAGCTCTTGTGAGTAGAATACTTACTTCTTATCAATGGTAGAAAGTGGTTAAAGGGGTTTTCTCATCACACACATCTTACAGCTTCAAATCTAGGGGTGGATCTCCCCTCCCAGTAGGCGGTTCTCTCCTCCCAGTAGGCATGTCTCTCCTCCCAGAAGGGGTGTCTTCCCTCAATGAGGTGAGATCATCAGTCTGGTTGAACAGTGGGAGGGAGAGGATCACAGCTCTGTAGACCACCTGCAATGGTCATTTCTCATATCTGCAGAGCTGTCACCTCCCTCCACAAGTTGCTTGTAACCAGAACACCTGAAGTGATGTATACAGTTACACATACAGCCTGAAATGATGAAATAAATGTAAGGAATGCACTCTGCTCCCCCCTCATAGTGTGTAAGACTATGTTATATGAGGGGAGAGTGAATCTAGCAGCTAAAGACTCAGTAATTGCCTAGATCCTTCACATAGAGCTATCACTGGGAGAAAAGTAGAGAGGAGATCAGAGAGCTTTTTTTATGCAGGCACAGCCATCATAGACGCAACTAGTTTCACTTTCATTTTCCACAGATCAGAGGGGAGTAAGCACAGAGTGCAAGCAGCCAATCACAGCACAGGAGGCATGTCCCAGCAGGGCTGGACTAAATATCATGCAACCAATCACAGCAAAGGGGATGTGTACTGACCTCAGGCTGCAGTTTTAGCTGTAGACACACACAGATTAGCTCATAGCTGCTATACTGAATGATTTAGGTAATAAAAACCAATTGCAAAAGTACTTATTTTTACAGTCCCCATCATTACAGAGATGATCGCTGTAGCGAGAAAACCCCTTTAAGCATTCCTGCATTTCTATTTTACTACAACAATATTTTGGATAGAATAGTTAGTTGGACAAGTTTGTTCCTTTTAGAATGTCTTGTTCTGACACATTGGGAGATTGTAACACCGGGGCAGTATCTGATTGCCATTCCCATCATACATACACTACACTATCTATACACACACACACACATATATATATATATATATATGCAGTACAGACCAAAAGATTGGACACACCTTCTCATTCCAAGAGTGTTCTGTATTTTCACGTCTACTTTCATGACACTGGTCTTATGACCAGTCCTTGTGTTCTTTAGCCCAAACAAGTCTCTTCTGCTTGTTGCCCGTCCTTAGCAATGGTTTCCTGGTTTCCTAGACTTGTTTGGGCTAAAGAACACAAGGAATGACCAGTGTCATGAAAGTAGTCATGAAAATACAGAAAACTCTTGGAATGAGAAGGTGTGTGTGTGTATATATATATATATATATACTATACACATATACTTAAACTATACACACACTACACTATCTATACATACACTATACACATATGTATATATATATATATATATAAAATAACACCAAAACTACACTAAAACATGCACTACACTTTATACATTTCCTGAAGAATAGTTAGTATTTGAAAAGATAGTTGGACTTGAAATATAAGTAGTATAATGTTGTACCGTGTTAGCCATAGAAAGTAGTAGAAGAGTGAAGAAATCAGCGATACCTTTTTTTGAGCTAACTGAGTATATTTGATGGTGAGCTTTCGAGAGAACTAGCTCCCTTCTTCAGACATGATGATATACAAGAAATTGAAAAATTTACAGGCTTTTTATACACACAAGACCCTGGACCTTCAAAGGATCTTAGAATTCTTAAACAAACAAAGGTGCAATATAAGCAAACAAGCATTTACAACAGGTCAAAAAAATTAACTAAACTGGAAACTTGTGAGGCATGACAGAGGGTCAGTAAATCTGGCCCGTCTTATCTCACACCCACACGTGTAATTTGTGGCCCTCACAGTTCACATATAGTTTGACAATAAAGCTGGCATGAATATTTAGCCCATTTGCAGAGTCCCCGAAATTTTTGCAATAATTTAAATTCCCACTCCTCTGTCGTCTTAAAAATGTCCCATTAAAATCATAATTTTCAATCTTCAAACAAAGGTTTATCTCTTGGGGGAAAATTTTGTGGCCCCTGGAAAACAGTTCCCGCAGTTGTTAAAGGGGGAATCTATTTAGTTCATGCCTGCTGAGTCTCTGGGCCCCGTTTCCCCCCCATAAAAGGGCCCTTTATGGGACATTGGGGCAACAAAAGAACAATACACCCCAATTTCTAGAGGGGGGCAGGAAAAGCCCCCTAATTCGTGCACCCTGGACCGGGGGGGACAGGTACCTGTAAACAGGGTGGAAAGGGGTCCCGCAGGCTTGCACCTGTTTTGCAGGGAGGGTGAGGCCCCCCCAAAAAATTTTCAGTTTGGGGGTTCATGCACGCCGGACAATAAAAAAGCCCCCAGGTTTTTTGGGGGTTTTCCCCCAAAAAGAGGAAGGGGGGACTGGAATAAGTTCTTTGATCCCCCCAAAGTAGGCCCCAGGTTTAAGTTCCTTGGCAAACTTTTTGTAGGTCTCCAGCTGTGGGGTTTTAGGTTACAACAGGGGGACCGTTTTTTCCTTTTGGGGCCCCTTTTATGTAAAGCCCAAATGTCTCTGGGGAATGGCGGGCCGCTTTTCGATTTGTTTTTCCGTCAAAAATTTTTTTTTTTTTGTATCCCCAAATTTTGGGGAAATTTTGTCCCCCAGATCCCAAAGGGGCTTGTCCCAAATCTGTTTTTGTTGGAGCAAAAAACGATTGTAACCCTATTGCCTTGGGTGTATAAAAATGGTTGTACCGTAAAAGGGGGGCTGTAAAAATGGATTTACGGGGGAAACCTGGCGTTTAAAATGGTTAACCTTTTAGCCTGGCTTTTATATAAAGGATTTTTAACGTAAAGGGCCGGCTGAAAATTTAAGGATTGTATCCTATAGCCCGGCTGTATAAATGGGTTGTATCAAAAACCTGGCTTTTAAAATAAAGGGGTTTTAACGTATAGGGCCCGGCTTTTATATAATGGATTGTAAACCTATAGCCTGGGTGTATATAATGGATTGCTTTTTTGTGTTTTTGGGTTGGGAAACGTCAATTTCCCGAGGTAGGCCGTTCCCGTCTGTGGGGTTTTTGGGACAAAAAGGAGTAGCCCGGGGTTCTTTGATGTGAATTCTAGTATCCAGAAATGGAATTTTTTCTCACTGAATAGGTAAGCTTTGGGTTTAAGGTGGGGGGGGAAGTTATTGAAGTCCCTTAAGGGAAATTTAATTAAAAACCTCCTCGCCCCCAGTCCCATAAAAATTAGTACAAAGAAATTAGTACATGGGCATCATAAATATGGCCTCCTGTCCAAAATATCCTTCCCCTCTTATTTCTGTAAAACAGACGTACAGACAAACTTAATTAAATAACAAAGAAAAACCCAGAATTTATTAACCCCCTGCGATATGTAAAACCCCCCGTTTCAGATAAGAAAAACCCCCCTGCAGATATTAAAACCCCCTTTTCAATTTTTAACCTCCCTGCAAAATATTAACCTCCCCTTTCAGAATGAAAACCCCCCTGCAGAATGTAACCTCCTTGCAGATTTTGTAACCTTCCCCCGCAGAAAATGTAAAACCCCCGGGAGATAGGTAACCTCCTGGGAGATATGTTTAAACCTTTCCCTCAGATATGTAAACCCCCCCTCAGATTTTGTAACCCCCCTTCAGTAATTTAAACCCCCTCAATATGTAACCCCGTGCAATATGTTTTAAAAAACCCCTGCAGAAATGGGAACCACCCCGCAGATATTTTTAACCCCGTGCAGATATGTAACCTCCGTGCAGATATGTAACCTCCCTGCAGATATGTAACCTCCTTGCAGATATGTAACCTCCCTGCAGATATGTAACCTCCGTGCAGATATGTAACCTCCCTGGGAAATATGTAAAAACCCCCTGCAGATATTAACCTCCGGCAGATAAGTAACCTCCCGCAGATATGTTTAAACCCCCTTTTCAGAATGGGAACCTCCCTGCAGATATTTAACCTCCTTGCAATATGGGAACCTTCCCCGCAGATATTTAAACCCCCTTTCAGAAATGTAACCCCGTGCAGGGTATTAAAACCCCCCTGCAATATGTTTAACCCTTTCCCTTTCAGATAAGTAACCTTCCCCGCAATAAAGTAACCTCCCCTTTTTGAAATGTAACCTCCCCTGCAATATGTTTAAAACCCCGTGCAGATATGTTAAAACCCCCCTGCAGTATGAAAACCTCCGTGCAGATATGTAACCTCCCTGCAGAAATGTTTAAACCTTTCCCCGCAGAATGGGAACCCCCCCCTGCAGATATGTAACCCCCCCTTTCAGATATTTTTCCACCCTTGGGAATATTTAACCCCTTGCAGATATGTAACCCCCCGTGGGGATATGTTTAAAAACCCCCTTGCAGATATTTAAAACCCCCTGCAAAAAGTAACCTCCCTGCAGATATTAACCCCTTTCAAAAAGGGAAAACCTCCCCTGCAGATAGTAACCTCCCGCAGGGTATTAACCTCCCGCAGATATGTAACCTCCTGCAGATAATTTAAACCCCCCTGAGATTTTTAAAACCCCCCTCAGAAATGGGAACCTCCTGCAGATATTAACCCCCTTTTCAATATTAACCCCGGGGGAGATATGTAAAACCCCCCTGCAGATAGTAACCCCCTGCAGATAGGGAACCCCCCCTGGCAATTGGTTTAAACCTCCGTCAGATATGTAACCTCCGTTTTAATATGTAAACCTCCCGCAGATATGTAACCCTCCCTGCAGTTAAATTTTAAACCCCCATGCAAAATATGTAACCTCCCGCAGATATGGGAACCTCCCCGAGATAAGTAACCTCCGTGCAGAAATGGTAACCCCCTTGCAGATAAGTAAACCCCCGTTTCAATATGTAACCTCCCTGCAGATATGTAACCTCCTTGCAGATATGTAACCTCCCTGCAGATATGTAACCTCCTTGCAGATATGTAACCTCCCTGCAGATATGTAACCTCCTTGCAGATAAATTAAAAAACCCCCCGCAAAATGAAAAACCCCGTGGGAGTAATTTTAAACCCCGTTTCCGATATGTAACCTCCCCTGCAGATATGTAACCTCCCGCAGATTTTGTTTAAACCCCCCGCAGATATGTTAAACCCCCGGGGGGATATTTAACCTCCGTGCAAAATATGTAAAACCCCCCTTTCAGATATGTAACCCACCCCTGCAGATATGTAAACCTCCGGGGCAGAAATGTAACCTCCCTGCAAAAATATGAACCTCCTTTTCAGATATGGGAACCTCCCTGCAATATGTAACCTCCCTCAGATAAAAAACCTCCTGCAGATATGTAACCTCCGTGCCCCCAAAATTTTAAACCCCCCTGCAGATATTAACCCCCCTTGCAGGGTATGTTTAAACCTCCCTGCAGATATGTAACCTCCTTTCAGATATGTAACCTCCCTGCAGATATGTAACCTCCTTGCAGATATGTAACCTCCGTGCAGATATGTAACCCCCCCTGCAATAAAGTAACCTCCTTTTCAGATATTTTAAAACCCCCCTGCAGATATGTAAAACCCCTTTCAGATATTAACCCCCCCTGCAATATGTAACCCTCCGTGCAGATAAATTTAAACCCCTTTTCAGATATTAACCTCCCTGGGAGATAATTTTAACCTCCCTGCAGATATGTAAAACCCCCCGCAATATGTAAACCCCCTTGCAGATAAAGGAACCACCCTGCAGATATGAAAACCCCCTTGCAGATAAGAACCCCCCCTGCAGATATGTAACCCCCCGGCAGATATTTAACCTCCTTTCAGATAATTTTTCCTCCCCGGGAGATTTTGTAACCTCCCTGCAGTTTTGTAACCTTTCCTTGGGAGATATTAACCTCCGGGCAGAAATGAAAACCCCCCTGCAAATATTTTAAACCCCCCGCAGATATGTAACCTCCTTGCAGATAAGTAAAACCCCCCCTTTCCCGATATTAACCTCCCTGCAGATATGTAACCTCCGTGCAGATATGTAACCTCCTTGCAGATATGTTTTTCCCCGTGCAAAAGTAACCTCCCTTCAGAAATTTAACCCCCGCAGATATGTAACCCCCGGGAGAAAGTAACCTCCGTTTCAGAAAATGAAAACCCCCTGGAGATATGTAACCTCCCGCAGATATGTTTAAACCCCCCTGCAGTTTTTGAAAACCCCCATTCCCGATATGTAACCTCCCTCAATTTTGTAACCCCCCTGCCCGATATTTAAACCCCCGTCAGATATTAAAACCCCCTTGCAGATAGTAAACCTTTCCCTTCAGATATGTAACCTCCCCTGGGCCCCGAATGGGAAACCCCCTTGCAGAAAGTAACCTTTCCCCGCCCGGGTATTTAACCCCCTTGCAGATTATTTTTTAACCTCCCGCAGAATGTAACCTTTCCCTGCAAAATATGTAACCTCCCTTTCAAATATGTAACCTCCTGCAAAAAATTAAACCCCCCTGCAGATAAAGTAACCTTTCCCCCGCAGATTTAAACCTCCCCGCAGAAATGTAACCCCCCTTTCAAAATATTTTTAAAACCCCCCCTGCAAAAATTTTGTAACCCCCCTTTTCAGATATGTAACCTCCGTGCAGATATGTAACCTCCCTGCAGATATGTAACCTCCCTGCAGATATGTAACCTCCCTGCAGATATGTAACCTCCCTGCAGATATGTAACCTCCCTGCAGATATGTAACCTCCCTGCAGATATGTAACCTCCCTGCAGAAAATGAACCTCCTTGCAGATATGTAAAACCCCCCTTTCAGATATTAACCTCCCTGCAGATATGTTTAACCCTCCGTGCAGAAAAAGTAACCTTCCCTTTTCCCAAAATGTAACCTCCTGCAGATATGTAACCCCCCCTGCAGATTATAAAACCCCCCTGCAATAGTAACCTCCGTGCAGATATGTAACCTCCGTGGAGATATGTAACCTCCCTGCAGATATGTAACCTCCCTGCAGATATGTAACCTCCGTGCAGATTTTAAAACCCCCGTGGAATTTAAAACCCCCCTGCAATATGTAACCTCCCCAGATATGTAACCTCCCCCGCAGGGTTGTAACCTCCTTTCAGATATGTAACCTCCTTTTCAGATAAGGAAAACCCCCCCGCAGATATGTAACCTCCTTTCAGATATGTTTAAACCCCCTGGGAGATATTAACCCCCCGTGCAGATATTTAAAAACCCCGCAGATATGTAACCTCCCTGCAGGGTTTTGTAACCCTTTCCCCGCAAATAATTTTAAACCCCCCTTGCAGATGGGAACCCCGGCAAAATATTAACCCCCCAGCAGATAGAAAAATCCCCTGCAGAATGTAAACCCCCCTGCAGAAAGTAACCTCCTTCCCGATATTAACCCCCCGTGCAATATTAAACCCCCCAGATATGTAACCCCCGGCAGATATGTAACCCCGTTCTATATAAACCCCCTCAGATTTTTAAAACCCCCCTGCAGATTAAGGGGAACCCCCCGCAATATGTTTAAACCCCTTGCAGATATGTAACCTCCCCGTGCAGATATGTAACCTCCCTGCAGATATGTAACCTCCCTGCAGATATGTAAAACCCCCTTCAGATAAATAACCCCCTGCAGAAAAAGTAAACCTCCCCCCCGATATTTTAACCCCGGCAGATATGGGGGCCTCCTTTTCAGATTGAAAACCCCCGTCAGAAAAATTTTTTAACCTCCCTGCCGATATATAACCTCCCTGCAAATGAAAACCCCCGGCAGATATGAAAACCCCCGTGGAATTGTAACCTCCCGCAGATATGTCCCCCCCTGCAAATATTTAACCCCCTTCGATTGTAACCTCCGTGGGGATAAAGGAAAACCCCCCGCCGATATTAAAAAACCCCCAGAAAATTTAAACCCCCCTGCAGAAATGTAACCCCCCGGCAGATAATTAAAACCCCCTGCAGATATGTAACCTCCCTGCAGATATGTAACCTCCTTGCAGATATGTAACCTCCCTGCAGATATGTAACCTCCGTGCAGATATGTAACCTCCCTGCAGATATGTAACCTCCGTGCAGATATGTAACCTCCGTGCAGATATGTAACCTCCCTGCAGATATGTAACCTCCCTGCAGATAGTAAACCCCATCCCGATAATAAACCCCCCCCTCAATATGTAACCTACCCCGCAATATTAACCTACCGGCAATATTAACCCCCGTGCAATTTTTTAAAACCCCTCGCAGAAATGTTAAAAAAAAAAAAACCCCCCGGCAGAAATGTAACCCCCCTGGGAGAAAATTTAACCTCCGTCAGATATGTAACCTCCCTCAATATTAAAACCCCCCTCAGGGAAAGAACCTCCCTGCATATATGTAACCTCCTTGCAGCCTTACCTACATTAATACCTTTCATTAATAAAGCTTCAGAATAATTTCTCTTAACTCCTTTTATATAATTACATTATTAAAATTATTGGACCCAAATTTAAAAATTTTACCCACCGTGGGAAAGGGCCAAAAGGGGTGCAGGGTCCTTTCCCAAAGGGGTCCCCTGAGATCCTGTTTTAATTTTTTAAACCCCCTTTTAAACCACCAGTAGAGCAGGGCCCTCTTTTTTGTTATCAACAGGGGGCATCGTCCCCCACCCTTAAAACCCCCAGGCTTCCCCCAGCGCCCCCTTTTTGGGGAAAGGCCCCCCCCTTTTGGATAGTTTTTTGGGGGCCCCCCTTCAAACTACTCTACATGCCCCGATAAATCTGGGCCCTTTTTTTTTCGCTTTTCTCCCCCTTTTTTCCCGGGATCAAAATTTAGTTTCAAAAAAAACCCCCAGGGCTTCCCCTTTGGGGGGTTTTTCCTTTCCCGGGTTTCCCCGCCGGGCCAAAACCGAGTCTGAGTGGAATTTTAAAGACTAAATCATCAAAGGGGGGACAGTTGACTCCCCCCCTGGAGGCTGCAAACCCATCTCAGGGAAAAGACTCTGAAAGTTTCGCTCAGAAAGGAAAAACCGGTCGGGCCCTTTTTCACAACTCTTCAATTTTCCTCTAAGGAAATTTTTCCCCGTAAAAGGGGGGTGCCCGTGTTCCCA